>JAREIS010001120.1:0-50272 GCA_030060385.1 Muscicapa striata striata
GGGATATTAGCAAGTTTTGGGCCATTTCGCACTCTTTCATCCCAGTCACTTTGTACTGTTTCTCTCGTTTCGAATTTGCCCTCCTTTCTCACCATTTCATTTTTCAACCTCTAAGATTCTATTTTATCCTTTCTTCCTTCATTCAGGATGCTTTTCCAAGTCATTTCAGCAAGTTTGCTTATTTCCAGCCACTCTACTCATCTCAGGCCATTTCAGCTGAGTACCCCTTTATGAATTTCGGGATTTCTTCCATGCATTTCATTTCATTACATCTATCTCCTTTCCTGCGGTTTCTCAGACTTTATCCTGCCATTTTCAGATTTCATTCCCTTTCCTGAAGGAAATCCTTCCTTTCAGGAAAGGAATGAAATCCTCAATTCAATGAGCATCATTTGCAAGCTTTGGTGCATATTCCTGCACTTCCTGTCATCCATGTATTTGAGTGTTTTCTCGGTTTGGATTTCCCTGTTTTTTCGCCATTTCTTTTTAACAGCCTTCAACAGGCTCGTTATTCTTCCTCGTGCAGCATTTTAGGATATAGAGAGTTTGGGCCACTTGTCTGCATCTTTTCATCCCAGTCACTTTACTGTTTCTCTCGGTTTGAATTGCCTCCTTTCTCTCCCTTTATTTTTTACAACCCTTAAGATTCTATTTATCTTTCTTCCTTTGTTTCAGGAGGCTTTCGAGTCATTTCAGGTTTTCTTGATTTCCAGCCACCTCTCTTTCTCAGGCCAGACTTTCCAGCGTGGTCACCCCCTTTATGAATTTCAGGATTTCTTCCATCATTTCATTTCATTACATCATATCCTTTCCTGCAGGTTTCTCGACTTTGTCTGCATTTCAAAGATTTCTTTCCCTTTCAGGAAGGGAGTGAAATCTCGAAGTCAATGAGCATCATTTTGGCAAGGTTTGGGTGCATATTCCTGCACTTCCTGTCATCCATGTATGCTAGTGTTTTCTTGGTTTGGATTTTCCCTGTTTTTTGCCATTTCGTTTTTTAACAGCCTCTCAACAGGCTCGTTATTCCTTTCTCCGTAACTGCAGCATTTTTAGGGATATTAGAGTAGTTTGGGCCACTTGTCTGCCTACTTTCATCCCAGTCACTTTACTGTTTTCTCTCGGTTTGAATTTGCCCTCCTTCTCTCCATTTCATTCTTTAGCCACCTCTCTGCAGATTCTATTTTATCCTTTCTTCCTTCATTTCAGGATGCTTTTCGAGTCATTTCAGCGAGATTTTTCTTTATTTCCAGCCACCTCTCTCATCTCAGGCCATTTCAGTGCACCCCTTTATGAATTTCCGGATTTCTTCCATCCATTTCATTTCATTACTCATATCTCCTTTCCTGCCAGGTTTCTCAGACTTTGTCTGCCATTTCAGGATTTCATTCCCTTTCCTGAAAGGAAGTTCCTTTCAGGAAAGGGAATGAAATCCCCAGGAATTCAATGAGCATCATTTGGGCAAGCTTTTGGTGCATATTCCTGCACTTCCTGTCATCCATGTAATTTAGTGTTTTCTTCGGTTTGGGATTTTCCCTGTTTTTTGCCATTCGTTTTTAACAGCCTCTCACAGGCTCCGTTTTCCTTTCCTCCGTAATGCAGCATGTTTTAGGATATTAGAGTAAGTTTGGGCCATTGTCTGCACTTTTTCATCCAGTCACTTTCTATTTCTCCGGTTTAGATTTCCTCCTTTCTCTCACATTTATTTTTAGAACACTCTGAAATTTCTTTTATCTTTCTTCCTTCATTTCAGGATGTTTTCCAGGTCATTTGCAGTTTTCTTTATTTCCAGCCACTCTACTCATCTCAGGCCATTTCAGCGTGTCCCTTTATGATTTCAGGATTTCTTCATCAGCTTTCATTTCTTTCATCATATCTCCTTTCCTCAGGTTCCAGACTTTGTCCTGCCATTTCAGTTTATTCCCTTTCCTGAAAGATCTTCCTTTCAGGAAGGATGAATCCTGTTCAATGAGCATCATTTGGCAAGCTTTGGTGCATATTCTCACTTCCTGTCATCCATGTCTTAGTTTTTCTTGGTTGATTTCCCTGTTTTTTCATTTTTAGCCTCTCAACGGCTCCGTTTTCTTCTCTAATTCAGCATGTTTTTAGGGATATTGAGCAGTTTTGGCACTTTCTGCACTCTTTTCATCCAGTCCTTACTGTTTTCTCTCGTTTGATTTCCTCCTTTCTCTACATTATTTTTGCCTCTAAGATTCATTTATCTTTCTTCCTTCATTCAGAGCTTTCAATCATTTCAAGTTTCCTTATTTCAGCCACTCTACTCATCTCAGGCCATTTCAGCGTTACCTTTATAATTTCGGTTTCTCATTTCATTCATTCATCATATCTCTTTCTGGTTTCTCAGACTTTTCTGCCATTTCAGTTTCATTCCTTTCCTAAATCCTTTCGGAAGGAATAAATCCTCAATCAATGAGATCATTTGAAGCTTTGGTGCATATTCTGCACTTCCTGTCATCCCATGTATTGTTTTCTTGGTTGTTTTCCCTTTTTTTTTCTCCATTTATTCTTTAATCATAGGTTTTTCATTACTCTTCATGTCTTACTCTCTTGATCTCTTCGTTATTTCCTTGATTCTTTATCTTTCTCTTCATTCGAGCTTCAGTCTTCGTTCTATTGACTATATCTGCATTTAGTCTATGTTCTTTCCTTTATTCATCATCATCTTTCTCGTTTTGATTTTCCGTTAGGTTCACGATCTTCCTTCAGGAAGGATGAAATCCTCGATTCAATGAGCATCATTTGGAAGCTTTGGTGCATATTCTGCACTTCCTGTCATCCATATACTTTGGTTTTTCTTCGGTTTGATTTTCCCTGTTTTTCCATTTCATTTTTAGAGCCTCTCAACAGGCTCGGTTTTCCTTTCTCCGTATTTCAGCATTTTTAGGGGTATTTAGAGCAGTTTTGGCCACTTGTCTGCCTCTTTCATCCCAGTCACTTCTGTTTCTCTCGGTTTCATTTGCCTCCTTTCTTCTCACCATTTAATTTCTTTAGCAACTCTCAAGATTCTATTTTATCCTTTCTTCTTCATTTCAGGAGCTTTTGAGTCATTTCATGCAGTTTTCCTTTATTTCCAGCCATCTCTACTCATCTCAGGCATTTCAGGTATGGTCACCTTTATGAATTTCGGGATTTCTTCCATGCATTTCATTTCATTACATCATATCTCCTTCCTGCCAGGTTTCTCGACTTTGTCCTGCCATTTCAGGATTTCATTCCCTTTCCTAAGGAATCCTTTCGGAAGGATGAAATCTCCAATTCAATGAGCATCATTTAGGCAAGCTTTGGTGCATATTCCTACTTCCTGTCATCCCATGTACTTTAGTTTTCTTGGTTTGAGATTTTCCTAGTTTTTCCATTTCTTTTTTCAGCCTCTCAACAGGCTCGTTTTCCTTTCTCCATTCCATGTTTTTAGGATATTTGAGCAAGTTTTGGCCACTTGTCTGCACTACTTTCATCCAGTCACTTTGTTTTCTCTCGTTTGAATTTGCCTCCTTTCTCTCCCATTTAATTTCTTTGCAACCTCTCTAAGATTCTATTTTATCCTTTCTTCATTCATTTCAGGATGCTTTTCAGTCATTTCAGCAAGTTTTTTTTTCAGCACCTCTACTCATCTCAGGCCATTTCAGCGTGGTCACCCCTTTATGAATTTCGGTTTTTCATCGATTATTTCATTACATCATCTCCTTTCCGAGTTTCAGACTTTGTCTGCCATTTCAGATTTCATTCCCTTCGAGAATTTCCTTGGAAGGAATGAATCCTCGAATTCAATGGCATCATTTGCAGCTTTGGTATATTCCTGCACTTCTGTCATCCATGTACTTTGTGTTTTCTTGATTGGTTATCCCTTTTCACTTTTTTTACAGCCTCTCAACAGGCTCGATTTTCTTTCCTCATGATTCAGCATGTTTTAGGGATATTTGAAAGTTTTGGGCCATTTCCATCTTTCATCCAGTCCTTGTCTGTTTTCTCTCGTTTGAATTTGCCTCCTTTCTCTCGCCATTTCATTTTTTGCAACCTCTAAGATTCTTTTATCCTTTCTTCATTCATTTCAGGAGCTTTTCAGTCATTTCACAGTTTTCTTTATTTCAGCACCTCTACTCATCTCAGGCCATTCAGTGGTCCCCCTTTATGAATTTCGGTTTCTTCCATCGCATTTCATTCATTCATCATATCCTTCCTGCCAGGTTCTCAGACTTGTCTCTGCATTTCAGGTTCATTCCTTTCTGAAGAAATCTTCCTCAGAAGGAATGAATCCTGATTCAATGAGATCATTTGGCAGCTTTGGTCATATTCCTGCACTTCTTCATCCATGTTTGTGTTTTCTTGGTTTTTTCTGTTTTTCCCTTTTTTTTTAACAGCCTCTCAACAGCTCGTTTTCTTTCTCTAATTCAGCATGTTTTAGGGATATTGAGCAAGTTTTGGGCCATTGTCTGCACTCTTTTCATCCCAGTCACTTGTACTGTTTCTCTCGTTTGATTTGCCTCCTTTCTCTACCATTTCATTTTTTAGCAACCCTCTAAGATTCTATTTTATCCTTTCTTCTTCATTTCAGGAGGCTTTCGATCATTTCAGCAAGTTTTTCTTTATTTCCAGCACCTCTACTCATCTCGGCCATTTCAGCGTGGTCACCCTTTATGAATTTCGGTTTTTCCATGCATTTCATTTCATTACATCTATCTCCTTTCGCAGGTTTCTCAGACTTTGTCCCATTTCAGGATTTCATTCCTTTCCTGAAAATTTCCTTTCAGGAAGGAATGAATCCTCGATTCAATGAGCATCATTTGGGCAGCTTGGTCATATTCCTGCTTCCTGTCATCCATGTACTTTTGTGTTTTCTTCGGTTTGGTTTTCCTGGTTTTTCCATTTCGTTTTTTTAACAGCCTTCAACAGGCTCAGTTTTCCTTTCCTCTGTAATCAGCATGTTTTAGGATATTAGAGAAGTTTTGGGCCACTTGTCTGCACTTTTCATCCAGTCACTTTACTGTTTTCTCTGTTTGAATTTGCCTCCTTTCTCTCCATTTCATTTTTGCAACCTCTGAAGATTCTATTTATCCTTTCTTCCTTCATTTCAGGAGGCTTTTCGTCATTCAGAGTTTTCCTTTATTTCAGCACCTCTACTCATCTCAGGCCATTTCACGTGGTCACCCTTAGATTCGGATTTCTTCCATGATTTCATTCATTACATCATATCTCCTTTCCTGGGTTTCTCGACTTTGTCCTGCCATTTCAGTTCATTCCTTTCTGAAATCCTTCCTTCAGGAAGGGAGATGAATCTCGAATTCAAGAGATCATTTACACTTTGGTGCTTTCCACTTTGTCATCCATTCTTTTAGTGTTTTCTTGGTTTGGATTTCCCTTTTTGCATTTCTTTCTTTACAGCCTCTACAATTTACTTTCTTTCCTCATTGCACTGTTTTAGGATAATTAGATGTTTTGGGCCATTTCCATCCAGCATTTCAGTCCTGTACTTTTTTCTCGGTTTGATTTTCCCCTCATTTCTCTCCTCTTTCTTTCTTTACACTTCTACAGATTCATTTTTTCTTCCTTCATTTCAGGAGCTTTTCAGAAGCATTTACATAGTTTTCTATTTCACCTCTACTCATTCAGTGCATTTCACATCCCTTCATCAATTTCGGTTTCTTCGTTAGTTTCATTTTTATCATTCTCTTTCAGCCTCAGTCCAGTTTTCCTTTCCTCATTTCGATTTTTGTCTGAAGAAGTTGCCTTTCGAAGGATTATCATAACTTTCTTATATCATCATTTGGGCAAGCTTTGGTGCATATTTCATTCCTTCTCCATATTTATGTTTTCGTTGTTTTCCCTGTTTTCCATTTTTTGCCTTCAAAGCTCGTATTCTTTCCTCTATCTTTTAGGATATAGAGTTCCTTCTCTTCATCTCACTTTTTTCTCTCGTTTGTTCTCTTCTCCTTTATTTTAACTCTAAATTCTATTTATCCTTTCTTCCTTCATTTCAGGAGCTTTTCAGTCATTTCAGAGTTTTCTTATTTCCAGCCACCTCTACTCATCTCAGGCCATTTCAGCTGGTCACCCCTTATGAATTTCAGGTTTCTTCCATGCATTTCATTTCATTACATCATATCTCCTTTCCTGGGTTTCTCAGACTTTGTCCTGCCATTTCAGGATTTCATTCCTTTCCTGAAAGAATCCTTCCTTCAGGAAGGGAATGAAATCCTAGATTCAATGAGCATCATTTGGGCAAGCTTTGGTGCATATTCCTGCACTTCCTGTCATCCATTGACTTTTAGTGTTTTCTTCGGTTTGGTTTTCCCTGTTTTTGCATTCCTTTTTTTAACAGCCTCTCAACAGGCTCGGTTATTCTTTCCTCCATGATTCAGCATGTTTTAGGGATATTTGAGAAGTTTTGGGCCATTGTCTGCCTTTTCATCCCAGTCACTTTTACTGTTTCTCTCGGTTTGAATTTGCCTCCTTTCTCTCCCATTTCATTTCTTCCTCTACTCATCTCAGGCCATTTCAGCGTGGTCAACCTTTATGAATTTCAGATTTCTTCCATAGCATTTCATTTCATGACATCATATCTCCTTTCCCTCTGGTTTCTCAGACTTTGTCCTGCCATTTCAGGATTTCATTCCTTTCCTGAAAATCCTTCCTTTCAGGGAAGGAATGAAATCCTCAATTCAATGAGCATCATTTGGCAACTTTGGTGCATATTCCTGCACTTCCCTGTCATCCCATGTACTTTTAGTGTTTTCTTCGGTTTGATTTTCCCCTGGTTTTTGCCATTTTCATTTTTTTAACAGCCTCTCAACAGGCTCGGTTATTCCTTTCCTCCGTAATTGCAGCATGTTTTAGGGATATTAGAGTAAGTTTTGGGCCCTTGTCTGCTGCTTTTCATCCCAGTCACTTTACTGTTTTCTCTCGGTTTGATTTGCCCTCCTTTTCTCCACCATTTAATTTTTAGCAACCCTCTAAGATTCTATTTTATCTTCTTCCTTCATTTCGGAGCTTTTCAGTCATTCACAGTTTTCTTTTTCACACCTCTATATCTCAAGCATTTCACGTGTACCTTTATATTTCAGGTTTCTTCATCATTTATTTCATTACATCATCTCATTTCTGCCGGTTCTCAGACTTTGTCCTGCCATTTCAGGATTTCATTCCCTTTCCTGAAGGAAATTTCCTTTCAGGAAAGGGAATGAAATCCTCTTGAAGTCCTTTACTGTTTCTCTCAGTTTGAATTTGCCTCCCTTTCTCTCCATTTCATTTTTTAGCAACCTCTGAAGATTCTATTTATCCTTTCTTCCTTCATTTCAGGAGCTTTTCCAGTCATTTCAGCAAGTTTTCTTTATTTCCAACCACCTCTACTCATCTCAGACCATTTCAGCGTGGTCACCTTTATGAATTTCGGATTTTTCCATGCATTTCATTTCATTACATCATATCTCCTTTCCTGAGTTTCTCAGACTTTATCTGCCATTTCAGGATTTCATTCAACCTCCTGAAGGAAATCCTTCCTTTCAGGAAAGGAATGAAATCCTCGAATTCAATGAGATCATTTGGGCAAGCTTTGGTGCATATTCCTGCACTTCCTGTCATCCCATGTATTTAGTGTTTTCTGTTTGGTTTTCCTGGTTTTTTCCATTTCGTTTTTAACAGCCTCTCAACAGCTCCGGTTATTCCTTTCCTCTGTATTCAGCATGTTTTAGGATATTGAGCTAGTTTTGCATTTCTCACTCTTTCATCCCAGTCACTTTACTGTTTCTCTAGGTTTGATTGCCTCCCTTTCTACGCATTTCATTTTTTGTCCTCTCAGATTCTATTTTATCCTTTCTTCCTTCATTTCAGAGGCTTTTCAGTCATTTCAGATTTTCCTTTTTTCACACCTCTCTCATCTCAGGCCATTTCAGCATGGTCACCCCTTTATGAATTTCAGGATTTCTTCCATCATTTCATTTCATTCATCATTCTCCTTTCCTGCCGGTTTCTCAGACTTTGTCCTGCCATTTCAGGATTTCATTTCCCTTTCTGAAAGGTTCCTTTCGAAGAGAATCTGCAATTCAATGAGCATCATTTGGGCAAGCTTTGTTGCATTTCCTCACTTCCTGTCATCCATGCTTTGAGTTTTCTTCGGTTTGAGTTTTCCCTGGTTTTTTCCATTTCTTTTTTTACACCTCTCACAGGTCCGGTTTTCCTTTCTCCTTATTCAGCATTTTTTGATTTAGGTTTTGGGCCTTCTTTATACTTTTCATCCAGTCACTTTTCTTTTTCTCTCGGTTTGAATTTCCTCCTTTCTCTGCCATTTCATTTTCTGTAACCACTCTAAGAATTCTATTTTATCCTTTCTTCCTTCATTTCAGGATACTTTCAGTCATTTCAGCAAGTTTTCCTTTATTTCAGCCACCTCTACTCATCTCAGGCCATTTCAGCTGTCACCCTTTATGAATTTCCGGTTTCTTCCATAGCATTTCATTTCATTGCATCATATCTCCTTTCCTGCCAGGTTTCTCCAGACTTTAATCTGCCATTTCAAGTTTCATTCCTTTCACTGAAAATCCTTCCCTTTCAGGAAAGGGAATCTCAATTCAATGAGCATCATTTGGGCAAGCTTTGAATTATATTCCTGCACTTCTGTCATCCATGTCTTTTAGTTTTTCTTGGTTTGGTTTTCCTGGTTTTTCACTTTTTTTTAAAGCCTCTCAACAGGCTCCGGTTTTCCTTTCTCGTATGCAGCATTTTTAGGATATT
This sequence comes from Muscicapa striata striata, assembly GCA_030060385.1. Lineage (NCBI taxonomy): Eukaryota > Metazoa > Chordata > Aves > Passeriformes > Muscicapidae > Muscicapa > Muscicapa striata. Next base: position 8,743 of record JAREIS010001120.1, read on the forward strand.
GAGCAAGTTTGGCCCTTGTCTGCTCTTTTCATCCAGTCACTTTACTTTTTCTCTGTTTGAATTTGCCTCCTTTCTCTCCCATTTATTTTTGAACCCTCTGAAGATTCTTTATCTTTTTCCTTCATTTCAGAGTTCAGTCATTTCAGCAGTTTTCCTTATTTCCACCCCTACTCATCTCAGGCCATTTCAGTGGTCACCCCTTTATGAATTTCGGATTTCTTCCATCGCATTTCATTTCATTACATCATATCTTTTCCGTCAGGTTTCTCAGACTTTGTCCTCTTTTCAGGATTTCATTCCTTCCTTCAGAAGGATTCCCTTTCAGGAAGGGAATTATCCATCGCTTCATTTAATGACATCATTTCGGCAAGTTTGGTGCATATTCCTGCACTTTCTGTCATCCCATGTCTTTGAGTTTTTCTTCGGTTTGAAGAATTTTCCTGCTTTTTTTCCATTTCCTTTTTTGTTTTGAATTTGCCCTCCCTTTCTCCATTTAATTTCTTTACAACCTCTCTACAGATTCTATTTTTATCCTTTTCTTCTTCATTTCAGGATGCTTTTCCAAGTCATTTCAACAAGGTTTTCTTTATTTCCAGCCATCTCTATCATCTCAGGCCATTTCAGCTGGTCACCCTTTATGAATTTTCCGGATTTCTTCCATCGTATTTCATTTCATTACATCATATCTCCTGTCCTGCCAGGTTTCTCAGACTTTGTCCCAAAGATTTCAGGATGATTCCCTTTCCCTGAAAGGAAGGATTTCCTTTCAGGAAAGGGAATGAAATCTGCGAATTCAATGAGCATCATTTGGCAAGCTTTGGTGCATATTCCTGCACTCTCTGTCATCCCATGTACTTTTAGTTTTTCTTCGTTTCGATTTTCCCGGTTTTTTTCCTCATTTCCTTTTTAGCAGCCTCTCAACAGCTTGTTTTTCCTTTCTCCGATTTTCAGCATGTTTTTAGGGATATTGAGCAAGTTTTGGGCCATTTTGCACTACTTTTCATCCCAGTCACTTGTACTGTTTCTTCGTTTCGAATTTGCCCTCCTTTCTCTCACCATTTAATTTCTTTTGCAACCTCTCTACAGATTCTATTTTATCCTTTCTTCATTCTTTCAGGATGCTTTTCCAGTCATTTCAGCAAGTTTTTCTTTATTTCCAGCCACCTCTACTCATCTCAGGCCATTTCAGCTGGTCACCCTTTATGAATTTCCGGATTTATTCCATCGATTTCATTCATTACATCACATCTCCTTTTCCCGCCAGGTTTCAGACTTTGTCCAGCATTTCAGGATTTCATTCCCTTTCCTGAAAGGAAATTTCCTTTCAGGAAAGGGAATAAATCCGATTCAATGAGATCATTTGGGAAGCTTTGTGCATATTCCTGCACTTCCTGTCATCCCATGTATTGGTGTTTTCTTCGTTGATTTTCCCTGTTTTTGCATCCTTTTTTACAGCCTCTCAAATTTGGTTTTCTTTCCTCCTGATTCAGCATGTTTTTAGGATATTAGAGAAGTTTTGGGCCACTTTGCACTGCTTTTCATCCCAGTCCTTGTATGTTTTTCTCGGTTTGAATTTGCCCTCCCTTTCTCTCCCATTTCATTTTTTAGCAACCCTTAAGATTCTATTTTATCCTTTCTTCCTTCATTTCAGGAGCTTTTCCATCATTTCAGCGAGTTTTTTATTTCCAGCTCACCCTTATCATCAGGCCATTTCATGGTCACCCCTTTAGAATTTCTGGATTTTTCCATCCTTTCATTTCATTACATCATATCTCCTTTTGCCAGGTTTTCAGACTTTGTCTGCCATTTCAGGATTTCATTCCCTTTCCTGAAAGGAAGGATTCCCTTTCAGGAAAGGGAAGAAATCCGCGAATCAATAGCATCATTTGGGCAAGTTTGGTCATATTCTCCTTCCTGTCATCCATGTATTTGTGTTTTGTTCTGTTTCTGATTTTCCTGTTTTTTTTCAGCCTAATTTGCTTTTTTAGCCTCATATCAGCTTCTGATATTGTTTTCTCCGTTCGCATGCTTTCTGCATATTTAGCAAGTTTGGCCACTTTGATTCCTCTTTTCATCCCAGTCACTTGTGCTTTTCCTCTCATTCGAATTTGCCTCCTTTCTTCACCATTTATTCTTAGTCCACTTTCAAGATTCTTTTTTCCTTTCTTCCTCCTTTCATTAGGCTTTCACGTCACCTTTGCAGTTTTTCTTTATTTCTGCACTTACTCATTCAGGCCATTTCAGCTGCGTTCCCTTTATGAATTCTCGGATTTTTCATCACTTTCATTTCATTAACATCTCCTTTCCTGCAGGTTTCTGAGATTTGTCTCATTTCGATTTCATTTTCCTAAGAGTTCCAGAATTGTGATTTCCTGATTATAGCATGTTTTGGCAAGCTTTGCTATTCTACTTCCTCTCACAGTATTTGAGTTTTCTTTCTCTTCGATTTTTGTTTTGATAATTTTTTCTTTAGGCCTCAACAGCTTTGACATCTTTTCTCCATGATTCAGCATGTTTTAGGATTTGATTCAGTTTTCATTTCCGCACACTTTCATTCTATTTTCTTTTTCTTCTTTCGGATTTCCATCATTTCTTTCTTATTTCACCTTATTTCAAGCCTTCAGCTTCATCCTTTATTTTCCTTCATTCAGATGCTTTCATCATTCACAATTTCCTTTCTTCAGGTCTCAAATTTGTCATCCAGCCATTTCATCGCTTACCTTTAGAATTTCCGGATTTCACGATGATTTCATTTCATGACATCAATCTCCTTTCCTGCCAGGTTTCTCGACTTTCTGTCACATTTAGATTTCTATTTCCTTTCCTTGAAGGAAGATCTTTTTCAGGAACAGGTTGATAATTACTAATTCAAGAGTCATTTGCAAGCTTTTGCATATTCCCATTTTGCATCTTAGCATTTTAGTGTTTTCTTCTGTCTCAATTTTCCCATGGTACTTTTCTATTCTTTTCTTTTGAAGCCCTCAACTAGGCTTTCATTTTTTTTCACCATGAGATTGCTATTTTTAGGGATATTAGAGAGTTTTGTCCATTTCGCACTACTTGTCATCCCAGTCACTTTTACTGTTTTCTCATTTCATTTCTCCCAAATTTTTCTACCTTCACTTCTATTTATCCTCTTCTTCTCGACTTCATTTCAAGTTTGCTTTTCAGCACCTTACTATCTCAGGCCATTTCAGCGTGGTCACCCCTTTATGAATTTCCGGGATTTCTTCCATCGTGATTTCATTTCATTACATCATATCTCCTTTCCTGCCAGGTTTCTTAGACTTTGTCCTGCCATTTCAGGATTTCATTCCTTTCCTGAAAAGAAGGATTTCTTTCAGGAAAGGGAAGGACTGGCTTTTTTCACCATTTCGTTTTTTTTTAACAGCCTCTCAACAGGCTCCTGTTATTCCTTTCCTCTGTAATTCCAGCATGTTTTTAGGAATATTTGAGCAAGTTTTGGGCCACGTGTCTGCACTATTTTCATCCCAGACACTTTTACTCTTTTCTCTCTGTTTCGGAATTTGCCCTCCCTTTCTCTCGCCATTGCATTTTTTTAGCAACCAATCTGAAGATTCTATTTTATCCTTTCTTCCTTCATTTCAGGAAGCTTTTCCGGGTCATTTCAGCAAGTTTTTCCTTTATTTAGAGCCACCTCTACTCATCTCAGGCCATTTCAACGTGGTCACCCCCTTTAAGAATCTCCGGGATTTCTTCCATCGCATTTCATTTCAGTACATCATATCTCCTTTCCTGCGGGTTTCTCAGACTTTGTCCTGCCATTTCAGGATTTCATTCTCTTTCCTGAAAGGAAATCCTTCCTTTCAGAATAGGAAATGAAATCCTGCGAATTGAATGAGCATCATTTGGGCAAGCTTTGGTGCATATTCCTGCACTTCCTGTCATGCCATGTACTTTTGGTGTTTTCTTCGGTTTCGGAATTTTCCCCAGTTTTTTTTGCTAATTCCTTTTCTTTTAGCAGCCTTACAACAGGCTTTGACTTTTTCTTTCCTCCATGATTCCAGCATGTTTTTAGGGGTAATTAGAGCAAGTTTTGGGCCATTTCCCAGCACTTCTTGTAATCCCAGTCACTTTTACTTTTTTCTCTCGATTTCTGAAATTGCCCTCCCTTTCTCTCACCATTTAATTTCTTTAGCAACCTCTCTACAGATTCTATTTTATCCTTTCTTCCTTCATTTCAGGATGCTTTTCCAAGTCAGTTCAGCAAGGATTTTCTTTATTTCCAGCCACTTCTACTCATCTCAGGCCATTTCAGCGTGGTCACCCCCTTTATGTATTTCTGGGATTTTCCCATTGCATTTCATTTCATTACATCATATCTCCTTTCATGCGGGTTTCTCAGACTTTGTCCTGCCATTTCAGGATTTCATTTCTTTTCCTGAAAAGAAATCCTTCCTTTCAGGAAAGGTAATGAAATCCTGCGAATTCAATGAGCATAATTTGGGTAAGCTTTGGTGCATATTCCTCCACTTCCTGTCATCCCATGCAATTTGAGTGTTTTCTTCCGTGTCGGAATTTTCCCCTGTTTTTTTTCCCATTTCCTATTTTTTTAACAGCCTCTCAACAGGCTCCGGTTATTCCTTTCCTCCGTAATTTCAGCATGTATTTAGGGATATTTGAGTAAGTTTTGGGCCACTTGTCTGCACTACTTGTCATCCCAGTCACTTTTACTGTTTTCTCTCAGTTTCGGAATTTTCCCCCCTTCTCTCTCACCGTTTAATTTCTTTAGCAACCTCTCTACAGATTCCATTTTATCCTTTCTTCCTTCATTTCAGGATGCTTTTCTGAGTCATTTCAGCAAGGTTTTTCTTTATTTCCAGCCACCTCTACTCATCTCATGCCATTTCAACGTGGTCACCCCCTTTATGAATTTCCGGGATTTCTTCCATCACATTTCATTGCATTACATCATATCTCCTTTCCTGCGGGTTTCTCAGACTTTGTCCTGGCATTTCAGGATTTCATTCCCTTTCCTGAAAGGAAATCCTTCCTTTCAGGAAAGGGAATGAAATCCTGCGAATTCAATGAGTATCTGTCCTGGTTTTAGGACAGGGCTCTGCCAAAAAACGGCAGAAGTTTCCCTTTGAAATAGAGAAATCAATGTCACCCCCCTCCGAGTGTTATAATTGTTTCAAATCAAGGACTCAAGGCGGAGATAAGGAGGTAAAAGTAACAGCTCTTTACTACTCTAACTCACAACACAAGTAGAAAACAACAGTAATTATTAAAATTACCGTTAAAAACAGAAGGAAAAAAGTCAGATGTAGTCCTTTCTTAGACGCGGGCACACTCGGTCTGTGTCCGTTCCTGGGGTGTAACTGTAGCAGGGCCGGCACAGCTGCAGGCGCAGGCGGGAGCAAGGGAGGTGGAGTGGAACAGCGCGGCCGGGCTGGCTCAGGTGGGAGCTCTTCGCCCGGTCCTGTGTCCAGATGACCAGTTATATTCCCAGAGGTAGGAAGTATTTGGTCTTTGGTAGTCAGCAGTGCCTCCGAGGTAACAGGGCAGATGCTGGGCAGCTGAATGCAGTCGGCCCCCGGGTCTCCTACCTCCTCGCACCGCCGAGCAGACTGGAGAAGTTCCCTCCTCTCTCTCCCCCGAAAACAGCCGGGCCCCTCCAGAAGCCTCGTGCTCCCTGAGTAGCTCCCCCTTCCCGGAAGTTTGCATCCCCTCCGGGTAGCTCCGGTCCCACCCACCCGCCCGTCCAGGGCCATCACAAACCCTGGGCACAGCCGGGCGGGTTCTGTTAGCATTACAATGGGAAAAATTCTCCCCACTCATACATTGAAGGAACACAATCCCAACCTTCAACATTATCCACCCCGAATTTTTCCCATGCCAACATGCTACAGCAAATTAAAAACCTTTAAATCATATACATACAGGCAGTTACAGGCACAGTATCATAGATAATTCACCCTAGAACAAGGTCTCCTTGGGGGATGCATCGGGTCTCTCCATCCTTTTGCATCACCCACCAAGTGCAACCTGGTCCTTGAGCGAAAACCACCCCACGAACAGGATTGTCTTTGCTGGAGGCAGAGTTCACCCAAACAGTTTTCCCTAACATGCCTCTCAGGTGTACCACTGGGACCTTATCTCCATCTGGTGTTCCCAAAGGCTCAGATTGGGCAGGACCTGCTTGGTTAATGGAACCTTGGGTATTCACTAACCATGTGGCCTTTGGTAAATTAATCTCCCAGTTCTTAAAAGTCCCCCCACCAAGTGCTTTTAAGGTGGTTTTAAGCAGGCCATTGCACCGTTCGACTTTCCCAGACACTGGTGCATGGTAGGGAATATGGTACACCCACTCAATGCCATGTTCTTTAGCCCAGGTGCTAACAAGGCTATTTTTGAAATGAGTCCCATTGTCTGACTCAATTCTCTCAGGGGTACCATGTCTCCAAAGGACTTGTTTTTCCAGGCCTAGGATGGTGTTCCTAGCAGTAGCGTGGGGCACAGGGTAGGTCTCCAACCACCCGGTGGTGGCTTCCACCATGGTCAGCACATAGCGCTTGCCTTGGCGGGTCTGAGGCAGTGTGATGTAGTCAATCTGCCAGGCCTCTCCGTACTTGTATTTGGACCATCGCCCACCATACTAGAGGGGCTTCACCCGCTTGGCTTGCTTGATGGCGGCACACGTCTCACAGTCATGGATAACCTGGGAAATACTGTCCATGGTTAGATCCACCCCTCGGTCTCGTGCCCACTTATAGGTGGCGTCTCTGCCCTGATGACCTGAGGCATCATGGGTCCATCGAGCCAGGAACAATTCTCCCTTGTGCTCCCAATCTAAGTCTATCTTTGACACCTCTATCTGTGCAGCCTGATCTACCCGCTCGTTGTGCCGGTGTTCTTCACTAGCCCGACTCTTGGGAACATGGGCATCCACATGGCGGACTTTCACAGGTAGCTTCTCTATCCGAGTGGCAATGTCTTTCCACTCATCAGCAGCCCAGATTGGCTTTCCTCTACGTTGCCAGTCAGCCTTTTTCCACCTTCCCAGCCAGCCCCACAGAGCGTTGGCTACCATCCATGAATCAGTGTAGAGGTAGAGCTTTGGCCATTTCTCTCTCTCAGCAATGTCCAAGGCCAGCTGAACAGCTTTGAGTTCAGCAAGTTGGCTTGATCCACCTTCTCCTTCAGTAGCTTGTGCAACCTGTCGTGTGGGGTTCCATACGGCTGCTTTCCACTTCCGATTCATTCCCACGATGCGACACGAACCGTCGGTGAAAAGAGTGTAGCACGTTTCATCTGCTGGCAGCTGGTTGTATGGTGGGGCTTCTTCAGCTCGGGTCACTTGCTTCTGCTCCTCCTCCTTGGCAAGACCAAAATCTTCACCTTCTGGCCAGTTTGTAATTATCTCCAAAATCCCAGGGCGATTTGGGTTACCAATGTGGGCGCGCTGCGTGATGAGGGCAATCCACTTGCTCCATGTGGCGTCGGTGGCATGGTGGGTAGAAGGAACCTTTCCTTTGAACATCCACCCCAGCACTGGCAGTCGGGGTGCCAGGAGAAGTTGTGCTTCTGTGCCACTACCTCTGAGGCAGCTTGAACTCCTTCATAGGCAGCCAAGATTTCCTTCTCCGTCGGAGTGTAATTGGCTTCAGAACCTCTGTAACCTCTGCTCCAGAATCCCAGGGTCGGCCTCGAGTTTCACCAGGCACCTTCTGCCAAAGGCTCCAGGACAGACCATGGTTCCCGGCTGCAGAGAGTAGAGAACATCTTTACCTCTGGTCCTGTCCTGACTGGGCTAAGGGCTACAGCATGAGTCATCTCCTGCTTGATCTGGGCGAAGGCTTGCTGCTGTTCAGGGCCCCAGTGGAAATCATTCTTCTTGCGGGTGACCAGGTAGAGAGGGCTCACAATCTGGCTGTATTCAGGGATATGCATTCTCCAAAAGCCTATGGCACCTAGGAAAGCTTGTGTTTCCTTCTTGCTTGTTGGTGCTGACATTGCAGTGATCTTATTGATGACCTCAGTGGGGACCTGGCGCCGTCCGTCTTGCCACTTCACTCCCAGGAACTGGATCTCTCAGGCAGGTCCTTTGACTTTGCTTTTCTTGATGGCAAAGCCAGCTTCCAGCAAAATCTGGATGATTTTCTCTCCTTCTCAAAGACCTCTGTTGCCGTGTTCCCCCACACAATGATGTCATCAATGTATTGCAAATGTTCTGGGGCCTCACCCTTTTCCAGTGCAGCCTGGATCAGCCCATGGCAGATGGTAGGGCTGTGTTTCCACCCCTGGGGCAGTCGGTTCCAGGTGTACTGCACACCCTCCAGGTGAAAGCAAACTGAGGCCTGCACTCTGCTGCCAAAGGAATGGAGAAAATGCATTGGCAATGTCAATGGTAGCATACCACTTCGCTGCCTTGGACTCCAGCTCGTACTGCAGCTCCAGCATGTCCGGCACGGCTGCGCTCAGTGGTGGAGTCACTTCATTCAAGGCACGATAGTCCACAGTCAATCTCCATTCCCCTCAGACTTGCGCACGGGCCAGATGGGGCTGTTGAAGGGTGAGTGGTTTTGCTCACCACCCCTTGGCTCTCCAGCTCACGGATCATCTTGTGGATGGGGATCACAGCATCTCGATTTGTCCGTACTGCCAGCGGTGCACTGTCATGGTGGCAATTGGTACCTGTTGCTCTGTCACTTTCAGGAGTCCCACTGCAGATGGATTTTCTGACAGTCCAGGCAAAGTGTTCAACTGCTTAATACTCTCTGCCGATACAGCAGCTATTCCAAAAGCCCACCTGAATCCCCTTGGATCTTTGTAGTAGCCATTCCTGAGGAAGTCTATGCCTAGAATGCACGGTGCCCTGGGCCAGTTACAATCGGATGTTTCTGCCACCCTTCCCTGTCAGGCTAATCTCAGCTTCCAGCAAAGTAAATTCCTGTGATCCCCTGTCACCCCAACAATGGAAACAGGTACCTTCCCCACATGTTCTGATGGTATCAGGGTGCATTCTGAACCAGTATCAACTAACATTCTATGTTTCTGTGGCTTTGATGTGCCAGGCCATCGCACCCACACTACCCAGTAGATCCTGTTTTCCCATGCCTCTCCCTGGCTAGAGGCAGGGCCCCTCTAGCCCTGGTTATTATTTCCTTCCTGGGCATACATAGTGGAGGTCCCTTCCAGGGGATCTGACAGATCATCCTCCCTTCTGTAGTACCCTGCACCTTGGTTGTGGGAGGTCGAGGCTACCTTCATTTTAGCGCGGTTCCCTCAGTTGGCATTTCCCTCCCTGAGCTGACGCACCCGTGCTGCCAGGGCAGAAGTGGGCTTCCCATCCCATTTTTCCATGTCTTACCCATGGTCTCGCAGGAAGAACCACAGGTCAGTTCGTGAGGGGTATCCTCTGTCCCTAGCTGGGGGGCGTTGGGTGTGAGATTTGGGGCCTGTGACTCGTACTGGTGCTGCACTGATCTTCCTTATCTCCTCCCTTATAATCTCCCTCACCTCTCCTTTCAACCCTCTCATCCCCTTCATCTCCTCTTGGACCTGTTGGAGGTCCCTGGCCACAGCAGAGACCTTGGCGTGCACTGGGCCATTAATCATACTGTCAAAATTTCTGAGCTTGCTGGCAACAGAACCTACTGTCTCTCGGTGGTTATCAGCCCTAATCAGTGCAATGTAGGTAGTAAATTCAGATGGCCCCAGGCTTGCCAGATCCCACAACATCTGCCCTGTGCACCTGACTTTGTCAGGGTCATTGTCATGCTGTCCATCCATCCCAAAGAGTACCTCTAATACTGCCACTTCCCTCAGCTGCTGGATCCCTTCATCAATGGTCTTCCAGCGCATTCTATGGTGGTGCTCCTGCATTCTCTCTTTGTGGATAAACTTCTCTCTCACACTCATTAGAAGCCGTTCCCAAAGGGAAAGGAGGCCTTGCTCCCTTACAAATGTCTGGTCCACACCTGAGTCCTGGGACAAGGATCCCAAATTCCTGGCCTCAGTGCCATCCAGTTGTACACCTCTCCCCATAAGGTCCCAGACACGAAGTAACCAGGTGGTAAAAGGCTAGCGGCCCCGTCGCACAATGTCTTTTCGCAGGTTACGGAGAGTGTCATATGAGAGAGACTCGGTGACAATCTCAACCTCTGGCTCCCTTGCTGACTGTGAGGACCCTCCTGGCTGATCCCCACTATCTAGGTGCTTTGTTTTAATCTTAGATTTCCTAGTTTCCACAGGGGCAACTGCTGCTGGCTGTGGCTGCCCCTGTGATCCAGCTGGAACCTGGACAGATGTAACATCTATGGGTTCCACTGCAGCACCATCAGACTCTCCCTCTTTAGGGCAGGGGGAGGGTTTCTCACTAGCTGGGGAAAGGTGCTCCTTCAACACCTGGCCCATGTCCCGTATCTCCTTCACTAGAACCCCCACCCACTCTGGCTGGTTCATTTTTGCAGTGGGCTGTGGGTCAACACCAGGCTCTGGGGCAGCATCTCTAGTCTCAGGGACAGGGGCAGGCTCTGGGGCAGCATCCCTAGTCTCTGGGACAGGGGCAGGGTCTGGGGCAGCATCCCTATTCCCTGGGACAATGGCAGGCTCTGGGGCAGCATGTTTCACGGTTGTTATCCAAGCCAGTATTCCCTTGTTTCTGAATGCTAAGTAAAGCAGGCCCATCAGCAACACCAGCCACGGAATAATAATACTAGCAATTAAAGCAAATCTGAAATCCTTGAAAACTGGTGGGGTAGCCTCAAAAAACTGGGTGACAGGTTGAGAGAAAATTTCCCTTGCATTCATTGCCTCACAGTAAGTACCATTGTTGAAATAACCCCAGAAACACGCAGTTAGAGTACGATAGCTCAGGATCCATGTGGCAAAGTTCCAGAAAAAATTAAAAATCCATGAATTCCTGACAAAATCAATCCAAAACACAAATCGGATCATAGCTACAATAAATTAGGTGAGGGGGCCCATATTCAAAAAAGGGCTTGCAAATGGGAGAGAAATATCTGTGACCACGTGGAGCCCAAACCAGATTAAACTAGACAACATGTTGCCGCTTAAGAGCTGCTACTCCTCTCTTAACTCGCCTTTTAATGCCCTCAGCCCCACGTTGGGCGCCAAAATCTGTCCTGGTTTTAGGACAGGGTTCTGCCAATAAACGGCAGAAGTTTCCCTTTGAAATAGAGAAATCAATGTCACCCCCCTCCGAGTGTTATAATTGTTTCAAATCAAGGACTCAAGGCGGAGATAAGGAGGTAAAAGTAACAGCTCTTTACTACTCTAACTCACAACACAAGTAGAAAACAACAGTAATTATTAAAATTACCGACGAAAAACAGAAGGAAAAAAGTCAGATGTAGTCCTTTCTTAGACGCGGGCACACTCGGTCTGTGTCCGTTCCTGGGGGTGTAACTGTAGCAGGGCCGGCACAGCTGCAGGCGCAGGCGGGAGCCAGGGAGGTGGAGTGGAACAGCCGCAGCCGGGCTGGCTCAGGTGGGAGCTCTTCGCTCCGGTCCTGTGTCCAGATGACCAGTTATATTCCCAGAGTTTGGAAGTATTTGGTCTTTGGTAGTCAGCAGTACCTCCGAGGTAACAGGGCAGATGCTGGGCAGCTGAATGCAGTCGGCCCCCGGGTCTCCTACCTCCTCACACCGCCGAGCAGACTGGAAAAGTTCCCCCTCCCCCTCTCTCTCCCCGGAAAACAGCCGGGCCCCTCCAGAAGCCTCGTGCTCCCCTGAGTAGCTCCCCCCCTTCCCGGAAGTCCGCATCCCTCCGGGTAGCTCCGGTCCCACCCACCCGCTTGTCCAGGGTCATCACAAACCCTGGGCACAGCCGGGTTCTGTTAGCATTACAATGGGAAAAATTCTCCCCACTCATACATTGAAGGAACACAATCCCAACCTTCAACAGCATCATTTGGGTAAGCTTTGGTGCATATTCCTGCACTTCCTGTCATCCCATGTAATTTGAGTGTTTTCTTGGTTCGAATTTTCCCAGGTTTTTTTCGCCATTTCGCTTTTTTTTTAACAGCCTCTCAACAGGCTCGGTTATTCCTTTCCTCCGTAATTTCAGCATGTTTTTAGGGATATTTGAGCAAGTTTTGGGCCACTTGTCTTCACTAGTTTTCATCCCAGTCACTTTTACTGTTTTCTCTCAGTTTCGGAATTTTCCCTCCCTTTCTTTCGCCATTTCATTTTTTTAGCAACCTATCTGCAGACTCTATGTTTTCCTTTCTTCCTACATTTCCGGAGGCTTTTCCGAGTCATTTCAGCAAGATTTTGCTTTATTTCCAACCACCTCTACTCATCTCAGGCCATTTCAGCGTGGTCACCCCCTTTATGAATTTCCGGGATTTCTTCCATCGCATTTCATTTCATTACATCATATCTCCTTTCCTGTGGGCTTCTCAGACTTTGTCCTGCCATTTCAGGATTTCATTCCCTTTCCTGAAAAGACTGATTTCATTTCTGAAAAGGGAATGAAATCCTGCGAATTCAATGAGTATCATTTGGGCAAGCTTTGGTGCATATTCCTGCACTTCCTGTCATCGCATGTACTTTTAGTGTTTTCTTCGGTTTCGGGATTTTCCCCTGTTTTTTTTCGCCATTTCGTTTTTTTTAACAGCCCCTCAACAGGCTCCGGTTATTCCTTTCCTCCGTAATTGCAGCATGTTTTTAGGGATATTTGAACAAGTTTTGGGCCACTTGTCTGCTCTCCTTGTCATCCCAGTCACTTGTACTGTTTTCTCTCGGTTTCGGAATTTGCCCTCCCTTTCTCTCGCCATTTCATTTTTTTAGCAACCTCTCTACGGATTCTATTTTAACCTTTCTTCCTTCATTTCAGGAGGCTTTTCCGAGTCATTTCAGCAAGGTTTTCCTTTATTTCCAGCCACCTCTACTCATCTCAGGCCATTTCAGCGTGGTCACCCCCTTTATGAATTTCCGGGATTTCTTCCATCGCATTTCATTTCATTACATCATATCTCCTTTCCTGTGGGTTTCTCAGACTTGTCCTGCCATTTCAGGATTTCATTCCCTTTCCTGAAAGGAAATCCTTCCTTTCAGGAAAGGGAATGAAATCCTGCGAATTCAATGAGCATCATTTGGGCAAGCTTTGGTGCATATTCCTGCACTTCCTGTCATCCCATGTACTTTTAATGTTTTCTTCGGTTTCGGAATTTTCCCCTGGTTTTTTTGCTCATTCCTTTTTTTTTCACAGCCTCTCAACAGGGTTTGACTTTTTCTTTCCTCCATGATTCCAGCATATTTTTAGGGATAATTAGAGCAAGTTTTGGGCCATTTCCCAACATTACTTGTCATCCCAGTCACTTTTACTCTTTTCTCTCAGTTTCGGAATTTGCCCTCCCTTTCTCTCGCCATTTCATTTCTTTAGCAACCTCTCTAAAGATTCTATTTTATCCTTTCTTCCATGATTTCAGGAGGCTTTTCCAAGTCATTTCAGCAAGTTTTTCCTTTATTTCCAGCCACCTCTACTCATCTCAGGCCATTTCAGCGTGGTCACCCCCTTTATGAATTTTATGGGATTTCTTCCATCACATTTCATTTCATTACATCATATCTCCTATCCTGGGTTTCAGAGTTTATCTTGTGCCATTTCAGGATTGTGTACCCTGTTCACCCCACGCAGGCTGCTGCCTGCCTACATGCCGGCGGCAGGAGGTCCCCGCCGCCCTGAGCCATTTAGACCTGGTCTCCGGCATCCGCGCTGATATGCGTGGAACTGTTCACCCTGGCTCCAGCGTGGGTCCACACGGCACCCTCCCTATCCAAGGCAGGTGGATTCTGCCAGGCAGCCAGCCAGCACTAGGAACCGAGATCTGGTCCCCAGGCGGCCGCCCTGGATAAGGGTTGACCTGTTCACCCAGCGCCGCTAGCCGATGCAGCGCCTCCCCTTCCGGCTGCAGGTGGGGGACCTCGTGAGGCCCGCCAACCGCCCCAGTGCAGGTAGTCCCCATCTCCGACGGCTGCCTCAAAGAAGGGTAGACCTGTTCACCCCGGTGCCGCGGCCACTGCAGCACCTTTGCTGGCGGCCACTGACCTCGCTGGCCGAACAGCCGGGTCCTGAGCCCGGTAGACCTTGGCCTCCCGGCGGCCGCCCGAAAAGTGTAGACCTGTTCACCCCGGCGCCGCAGGCTGCTGCAGCTCCCCTAGCTTTCCAATGGCAGGCGGATGCCTACTGCTGGCTAGCCAGTCCCGGAGCCCACAAATTGTCTTTGGCACGACCCGGAGAAGGGTAGACCTGTTAAATCCGCCGCGCTACTGCAGCGGCCTTCTTGCCAGCGTAGATCTGGCTGGCTGGTCTCAGACCGAACGAGGTAGACCTGGTCTCCGGCGCCGCCCAGGAGGAGGGTAGACCTGTTCACCCCAGCGCCACGGGCCGCTGCAGGCGCCTCTCGCCAGCGGCAGGTAGATGCCGACAAGCTAATTGGCTGGCCCCAGAGCTCAGCAGATCTGGTCTCTGCAAGGCCCCTGGAGAAGGGTAAACCTGTTCACCTCCGCCGCTGGGCCGCCAGAGAGCCCCTCTCCAATGTCGAAGCTGATGCCGCTGGTCGCCCACAACCCCATCTGGGCAGACCTTTTCTCAGGCGGTCGCCACAAAGAAGGTAGACTTATTCACCCTGGCTCATTGCCGCTGCAGCGCCACCGCGGTGGCGGAGCCGCCGGCCGATGGGCGCCGACCCGGAGCGGTAGACCTTTGGGCTCCCGGTGGCTGCCCCCAAGAAGGTTTGACCCGATCACCCGGGCGCGCGGGCCCAGCGCCCACCTCCAGGGTTAGGTGGATGCCGGGCCGGCGGGCGGCCCGGAGCCAGGTAGACCTTTCTCTGGGGCGGCCCCGGAGAAGGGTAGAATTTTCCCCCTCGGCACGATGGGCGCCCCCCGCCGGCAGCAGGGATGCCGCTGGCCGCGGCCGACTCCGATCCTGGGAGACCGATCACGGGCCCCCAGGGGGGTAGACCTGTTCACCCCAGGCTGGGCTGCAGCTTCCCCCCGCCTGCAAGGCGGATCTCGTCACTGGCTTCACTGGGAAACCAGGGGACCTGGCCGGGGTCGCCCGGGGAAGGGACCCCCCAGCCCCCCCTGGGGCTGCCGGCGCTGCAGCGCCTTTCCGGTGGCAGGCGGATGCTGCTGGTAGGCCGGCTGCCCGAGCCAGGTCTGGGCCCGCCGCCCCTGAGAAGGGTAGTCCCACCCCCCACGCCTGCCGCTGCAGTGCTCCCCCCCCCGCCTGCGGCAGATACATGGCGGGGTGGCCCCAAACCCGGGGGATTTTTGTCTCCATGCCACCCCGGGAGGGGAGACCTTTTCAACAGGGGCCCGGGGGGCTGGGTCCCTGCTGGCGGCAGGCAGATGCGCGCAGGCCGGCCCCGGGGCCAGGTAGACGCCGTGGCCCGAGAAGGGTAGACCTGTTCACCGGTGCTGCTACCGCTGGGACCCTCCTGGATCAGGTGGATCCTCGCCAGCTGCTGCCCCAGGCCGAAGACTGGTTCAAAACCGGAGAAGGGGAAACTGTTCATCCGCGCCGGGGCTGCAGCGCCCCCTTCGCCAGGCCCGGGAGGTGGATGCCACGCCGGGCCCGCCGCCCCAGAGCCGAGACGAGTCCGCGTGTTTCCCCGAGAAGGGTAAACCCGTTTACCCGCGCAGGCCGCTGCAGTCTGCCACCGGCAGCAAGTTGATGCAGCCGGCCGCCGGCTGGTCCGCCGGAGACCTGGTCTCCGGCCGCCCCCGAAAAGGGAGACCTGTTCACCCCCGGGTGGCTGGAAAATTTCAGCGTCCTACCTCTGGCGCCGGGGGTGCCACCAAATGGGAGCGCGCCTAGAGGCTTGGACTTAAGCCTGGCCGGCCGCTGGCGGAGGGAGACCTTGGGCCCACCTCTGGGGCGAGGGCCGGCAGCGCCTCCCCGCAGCGGAGGAGGATGCCGGCCCGGGTGTGGCCCCGGAGCTGGGGAGACCTGGTTTTTGCCGACTGGGGGAAGGGAGACCTTTTTCACCCCCCGGGCCAGGTTTTTGGGAAATTTTCCCCCCTGACACGGATGCCGCTGGCGGATGGGGGGCCGGGGCCGGGGAGACCTGGCTCCCCGCCCCCGGGGATAGGTAGACCTGTTCACGCCACCTTGGCCGGGTGCTTCCCGCCGGGCGCTGGGGGGGTGGATCTAGCCTGCCGGCCGCCCCAAACTTGGGCAGACCTGGTCTCCCCGGGGCCGCCCGGAAGAAGGTAGACCTGTTCACCACAGCGCCGCAGGCCACTGCAGCGCCCCCCTTCCCGGAAGGTGGATTCTCGCTGCCGCCGGCCGCCCGGGGCCGGAAGACCAGGTCCCGGGGGCCGCCACAGCAAGGTAGACCTTTTTCACCCTGCGCCACGAGCCGGGCACGCTCCACGCCGGGCAGGGGGGTTCAACAGGCCAGCCGGCCCCGGGGCCGAGACCTGGTCTCCGGCTGAACCCGGAGTAGGTACAAAACCCGTTCACCCCCGCCGGCCCGCCACCGCCCCCTCCGGGCGGAAGGCGGATGGAGGCTGCCGCCGGAGGCGGTGACCTGGTTCCCGGCCGCCCCAGAGAAGGGGCTCATGTTTACCCCGAGCCGCGGCGCCGTGGCACCTCGCCGGCCCGGGCAGGTGGATCCCGCTGGCCGGGCCCACCCGGGGCCGGGAGACCTGGTCTCCCGGCCGCCGACCCGGAGGCGGGGACTCAGCCCCCCCTGGCCTGGGGCAGCTGCAGGGGCCCGCCCCACGCGGCAGGCGGATCCCCTGGCCGGGGCCGGGGGGCCCTGAGGTGGGGTGACCTGGTCCCGTGGCCGCCCCAGAGAAGGGGGAGACCTTTTTCATTCCCGAGCCCCGACCGCTGCAGCGCCCCACGCCGGCGGCAGGCGGATGCCGCCGCCGGCCGGTTGGCCCCGAGCCAGGTAGACCGGCCCCAGCTGCCGCCCCAGAGAAGGGTAGACCTTTTCCCGGTGGTGCGGGAAGGGGCAGCGCCTCTACCTCTGGCGCCAGGCGGATGCCACCGCCCAGCGCCCGTTGCCGGTAGACCCGGTCTCGGGGCCGCCCCGGAGAAGAGTAGACCTTTTACCCCAGCGCCCAGTTGTGTTGAGAAAATGAGCCAGGAAAAAAACTTAAATATGAATCTTCACCAAGGGACCCCGGGGAATATAGAAACTACAAGCGACATAGAAAAGAAAGCCGTTTTGAGATACCAAACCCAGGGCACTAAATAACCAAAAGGGTTTTATGGCCTGCAAAAGTAGTCCTCTGATTGAACAATGTCTGGCCTAGAGAACATGCCCCAAAAGGGCCCCAGAAGATCCTCCTAGGGTCCAAAGAGTATTTTTAGATTTTAAAATGTAACACAGTATGGGAATAGAATGATTCCTATAGTGTATGTAAATGCTTTGAATTTTATCTTGTTTGATTTGGGTTTCTGGAAAATTTGAACATGAATATAGAGAAGATTTATTGTATTTAAACGGGAAAAGCCTTTTTCTTCTTTCTTCTTCACTTTCTTTTTCCCCCCCCTTTCCCCTCCTCTCTCACCATCCCCCTTCACTCCCCACTTTCTTTTTTGTCCTGCTTAAGAGCTGTGGCCGGCAGTTTAGCAGACTTTTCCCACCCACACACTAATAATAAATTGCACCTTAGTAACACCACAGAGGCCCGAGTTTGTCCAGAAGCCGGGGCCCCCCGACAAAAAGTATTCTACACCTGCGGCCCCCAGCCGCAGGCGGGTGCCGGGTGCCAGCCGCCCGACTCCCGGAGCCAGGTGAGACCTGGTCTCCGCCCGGGCCCCCCTGGGAAGGGTAGACCTGCCCCCCCCGGGCCGGGCCCTGCAGCGCTTCCTCCAGCGGAGGGAGCGCTGGCCGGGCGCACCAGCCCTTGAGCCGGGTAGACCTGGTCTCCGGGGGAACCCCGAGAAGGGTAGACCTGTTCACCAGCGCCGCCGCTGTAGCTCCTCCCCCCGGGGGGGCAGGCAGATGCCGCCGCCAGCCTGCCGGGCCCCCGGGGGCAACCTGGTCTCCCGGCGGCCGCCAGGGGGTGGAGACCACAACCTCGGTGCTGGGGCGCTGCAGCGCCCCCCCCCCCATGGGAGGCGGATGCGCCAGCCAGGGGCCCGCCCGAGCCGGGTAGACCTGGTCTCCCAGACCGACAGGCCCATGTCCCGTATCTCCTTCACTAGAACCCCCACCCACTCTGGCTGGTTCATTTTTGCAGTGGGCTGTGGGTCAACACCAGGCTCTGGGGCAGCATCTCTAGTCTCAGGGACAGGGGCAGGCTCTGGGGCAGCATCCCTAGTCTCTGGGACAGGGGCAGGGTCTGGGGCAGCATCCCTATTCCCTGGGACAGTGGCAGGCTCTGGGGCAGCATGTTTCACGGTTGTTATCCAAGCCAGTATTCCCTTGTTTCTGAATGCTAAGTAAAGCAGGCCCATCAGCAACACCAGCCAATGGAATAATAATACTAGCAATTAAAGCAAATCTGAAATCCTTGAAAACTGGTGGGGTAGCCTCAAAAACTGGGTGACAGGTTGAGAGAAAATTTCCCTTGCATTCATTGCCTCACAGTAAGTACCATTGTTGAAATAACCCCAGAAACACGCAGTTAGAGTACGATAGCTCAGGATCCATGTGGCAAAGTTCCAGAAAAAATTAAAAATCCATGAATTCCTGACAAAATCAATCCAAAACACAAATCGGATCATAGCTACAATAAATTAGGTGAGGGGGCCCATATTCAAAAAAGGGCTTGCAAATGGGAGAGAAATATCTGTGACCACGTGGAGCCCAAACCAGATTAAACTAGACAACATGTTGCCGCTTAAGAGCTGCTACTCCTCTCTTAACTCGCCTTTTAATGCCCTCAGCCCCACGTTGGGCGCCAAAATCTGTCCTGGTTTTAGGACAGGGTTCTGCCAATAAACGGCAGAAGTTTCCCTTTGAAATAGAGAAATCAATGTCACCCCCCTCCGAGTGTTATAATTGTTTCAAATCAAGGACTCAAGGCGGAGATAAGGAGGTAAAAGTAACAGCTCTTTACTACTCTAACTCACAACACAAGTAGAAAACAACAGTAATTATTAAAATTACCGACGAAAAACAGAAGGAAAAAAGTCAGATGTAGTCCTTTCTTAGACGCGGGCACACTCGGTCTGTGTCCGTTCCTGGGGGTGTAACTGTAGCAGGGCCGGCACAGCTGCAGGCGCAGGCGGGAGCCAGGGAGGTGGAGTGGAACAGCCGCGGCCGGGCTGGCTCAGGTGGGAGCTCTTCGCTCCGGTCCTGTGTCCAGATGACCAGTTATATTCCCAGAGGTAGGAAGTATTTGGTCTTTGGTAGTCAGCAGTGCCTCCGAGGTAACAGGGCAGATGCTGGGCAGCTGAATGCAGTCGGCCCCCGGGTCTCCTACTCCCCTCTCTCTCCCCGAAAACAGCCGGGCCCCTCCAGAAGCCTCGTGCTCCCTGAGTAGCTCCCCCTTCCCGGAAGTCCGCATCCCCCTCCGGGTAGCTCTGGTCCCACCCACCCGCTTGTCCAGGGTCATCACAAACCCTGGGCACAGCCGGCGGGTTCTGTTAGCATTACAATGGGAAAAAATTCTCCCCACTCATACATTGAAGGAACACAATCCCAACCTTCAACAGCATCATTTGGGTAAGCTTTGGTGCATATTCCTGCACTTCCTGTCATCCCATGTAATTTGAGTGTTTTCTTCGGTTTCGGGATTTTCCCCTGGTTTTTTTCGCCATTTCGTTTTTTTTAACAGCCTCTCAACAGGCTCCGGTTATTCCTTTCCTCCGTAATTGCAGCATGTTTTTAGGGATATTTGAGCAAGTTTTGGGCCACTTGTCTGCACTACTTTTCATCCCAGTCACTTTTACTGTTTTCTCTCAGTTTCGGAATTTGCCCTCCCTTTCTCTCGCCATTTCATTTTTTTAGCAACCTATCTGCAGACTCTATGTTTTCCTTTCTTCCTACATTTCCGGAGGCTTTTCCGAGTCATTTCAGCAAGATTTTGCTTTATTTCCAGCCACCTCTACTCATCTCAGGCCATTTCAGCGTGGTCACCCCCTTTATGAATTTCCGGGATTTCTTCCATCGCATTTCATTTCATTACATCATATCTCCTTTCCTTTGGGTTTCTCAGACTTTGTCCTGCCATTTCAGGATTTCATTCCCTTTCCTGAAAAGGATTTCCTTTCAGGAAAGGGAATGAAATCCTGCGAATTCAATGAGCATCATTTGGGCAAGCTTTGGTGCATATTCCTGCACTTCCTGTCATCCCATGTACTTTTAGTGTTTTCTTCGGTTTCGGATTTTCCCTGGTTTTTTTCGCCATTTCGTTTTTTTTAACAGCCTCTCAACAGGCTCTGGTTATTCCTTTCCTCCGTAATTGCAGCATGTTTTTAGGGATATTTGAACAAGTTTTGGGCCACTTGTCTGCACTACTTGTCATCCCAGTCACTTTTACTGTTTTCTCTCGGTTTCGGAATTTGCCCTCCCTTTCTCTCGCCATTTCATTTTTTTAGCAACCTCTCTGAAGATTCTATTTTATCCTTTCTTCCTTCATTTCAGGAGGCTTTTCCAAGTCATTTCAGCAAGGTTTTCCTTTATTTCCAGCCACCTCTACTCATCTCAGGCCATTTCAGCGTGGTCACCCCTTTATGAATTTCCGGGATTTCTTCCATCGCATTTCATTTCATTACATCATATCTCCTTTCCTGTGGGTTTCTCAGACTTTGTCCTGCCATTTCAGGATTTCATTCCCTTTCCTGAAAGGAAATCCTTCCTTTCAGGAAAGGGAATGAAATCCTTCCCCTGGTTTTTTTGCTCATTCCTTTTTTTTCGCAGCCTCTCAACAGGCTTTGACTTTTTCTTTCCTCCATGATTCCAGCATGTTTTTAGGGATAATTAGAGCAAGTTTTGGGCCATTTCCCGACATTACTTGTCATCCCAGTCACTTTTACTGTTTTCTCTCAGTTTCGGAATTTGCCCTCCCTTTCTCTCGCCATTTCATTTCTTTAGCAACCTCTCTAAAGATTCTATTTTATCCTTTCTTCCATGATTTCAGGAGGCTTTTCCAAGTCATTTCAGCAAGTTTTTCCTTTATTTCCAGCCACCTCTACTCATCTCAGGCCATTTCAGCGTGGTCACCCCCTTTATGAATTTTATGGGATTTCTTCCATCACATTTCATTTCATTACATCATATCTCCTATCCTGCGGGTTTCTCAGAGTTTATCCTGCCATTTCAGGATTTCATTCCCTTTCCTGAAGCTGCTATGGTCATTGAAGTGAATGAAATCTCTGCCAAAGGCAGGCTACCCCAGAGCCCGGTAGACCTAGTCTCCGCGGCCGCCCCAGAGAAAGGTACTCCTGTTCACCCCATCGCCGCAGGCTGCTGCCGTGCCCTACATGCCGGCGGCAGGAAAATCCCGCCGGCCCTGAGCCATTTAGACCTGGTCTCCGGCATCCGCGCTGGATATGCGTGGAACTGTTCACCCCGTTCCAGCGGTCCGCTACGGCACCCTCCCTATCCGGCGGCAGGTGGATTCTGCCAGGCAGCCAGCCAGCACTAGAACCGAGTAGATCTGGTCTCAGGCGGCCGCCCTGGATAAGGGTTGACCTGTTCACCCCAGCGCCGCTAGTCGATGCAGCGCCCTCCCCTTCCGGCTGCAGGGGGACCTCGCAGGCCCGCCAACCGGCCCCAGTGCAGGCTAGTCCCTGGTCTCCGACGGCTGCCTCAAAGAAGGGTAGACCTGTTCACCACCGGGTGCCGCGGGCCACTGCAGCACTTTGCTGGCGGCCGACTGACCTCGCCGGCCGAACAGCCGGTCCTGGAGCCCGGTAGACCTTGTCTCCGGCGGCCGCCCCGGAAAAGTGTAGACCTGTTCACCCCGGCGCCGCAGGCCGCTGCAGCCCCCTAGCTTTCCAATGGCAGGCGGATGCCTACTGCTGGCCAGCCAGTCCCGGAGCCCAGTAGCCCTGGTCTTTGGCGGCCACCCGGAGAAGGGTAGACTCCAGCAAATCCGATGCCGCGGCCACTGCAGCGGCCTTCCTTGCCAGCGGTAGGTGGATTTAGCCGGGCCGGTCCGCACCGGAACGAGGTAGACCTGGTCTCCGGCGGCCGCCCAGGAGGAGGGTAGACCTGTTCACCCCAGCGCCACGGGCCGCTGCAGCGCCCTTCCGCGCCAGCGGCAGGTAGATGCCGACGGCTGGCCTGCCGGCCCCAGAGCCGGTTAGACCTGGTCTCCTGTGGTTGCCCCTGAGAAGGGTAAACCTGTTCACCCCGGCGTCGCGGGCCGTTGCAGAGCCCTCCTCTCCAATGTCAAGCGGATGCCGCTGGCCGGCCTGCCAACCCCGATCTGGGTAGACCTTTTCTCAGGCGGCCGTCACAAAGAAGGTAGACCTATTCACCCTGGCTCCACGGGCCGCTGCAGCGCCCTCACCGCCGGTGTCAGGGCGGATGCCGCCGGCCGATGGGCCGGCCCCGACCCGAGCCGGTAGACCTGGTCTCCGGTGGCTGCCCCGAAGAAGGTTAGACCTGATCACCCCGGCGCGCGGGCCGCCAGCGCCACACCTCCAGGGTTAGGTGGATGCCGGGCGGTCCGGGCGGGGCCCGGGAGCCGGGTAGACCTGGTCTCGGGCGGCCGCCCGAGAAGGGTAGACATTTCACCCCGGCGCTGCGAGCCGCAGCAGCGCTCCCCGCCGGGGCAGGCAGATGCCGCTGGCCTGCAGGCCGACCCGGATCCGGGTAGACCTGGACTCCGGCGGCCGCTCTGGTGGAGGGTAGACCTGTTCACCCCAGCGCCGTGGGCCGCTGCAGCGCCCTCCCAGCCTGCAGCAGGCGGATCCTGCCTACTGGCTTCACTGAAGCCGAGGAGACCTGGTTTCCGGGGGTCGCCCCGGAGAAGGGTACACCTGTTCACCCTGGCGCCGTCGGGCGCTGCAGCGCCTCCTCTCCGGTGGCAGGCGGATGCTGCTGGTAGGCCGGCCGGGCCCGGAGCCAGGTAGACCTGGTTTCCGGCGGCCGCCCTGGAGAAGGGTAGTCCTGTTCATGCCTACGCCTCAAGCCGCTGCAGTGCCCTCCCCGCCTGCGGCAGGCAGATGCCACTGGCGGGCTGGCCGGCCCCGAAACCGGGTTGACCTTGTCTCCAGCGGCCACCCCGGGAAAGGGTAGACCTTTTCAACACGGCGCCGGGGAGGCTGCAGCGCCCTCCATGCTGGCGGCAGGCAGATGTCGCCGGCAGGCCGGCCCCGGAGCCAGGTAGACTTGTTCTCTGGTGGTCGCCCCGGAGAAGGGTAGACCTGTTCACCCCGGTGCTGCTAGCCGCTGCAGCACCCTCCCCTCTGGCATCAGGTGGATCCCGCCAGCTGGCCGGCCCCAGGCCGGGAAGACCTGGTCCCTGGCGGGCGACCCGGAGAAGGATAAACCTGTTCATCCCGGCGCCGAGGGCCGCTGCAGCGCCCTCCCCGCCAGCGGCAGGTGGATGCCGACGGCCGGCCTGCCGGCCCCAGAGCCGGGTAGACCTGGAGTCCTGCGGCTGCCCCGGAGAAGGGTAAACCTGTTCACCCCGGCGTTGCGGGCCGCTGCAGCGCCCTCCGCGCCGGCAGCAAGTTGATGCTGCCGGCCGGCCGGCTGGTCCCGGAGCCAGGTAGACCTGGTCTCCGGCCGCCGCCCCAGAAAAGGGTAGACCTGTTCACCCCGGTGGGGCTGAAAGCTGCAGCGCCCTCACCTCTGGCGTCAGGCGGATGCCACCAACTGGCCAGCGCGCCCCGTAGCCGGGTAGACCTGGTCTCCGTCGGCCGCCATGGAGAAGGGTAGACCTGTTCACCCCGGGGCCGAGGGCCGCTGCAGCGCCCTCCCTGGCAGCGGTAGGAGGATGCCGCCGGCCGGCGGTGTGGCCCCGGAGCTGGGTAGACCTGGTTTTCGGCTGCCGACTCGGAGAAGGGTAGACCTGTTCACCCCGGCGCCGTGGGCTGCTGCAGAACCTTCCCCGCCCGGAAGACACGGATGCCGCCGGGCGGATGGGAGGCCCCGGAGCCGGGTAGACCTGGTCTCCGGCGGCCGCCCCGGAGATAGGTAGACCTGTTCACGCCAATTCTGCGGGCCGCTACAGTGCCCTCGCCGGCGACGGCGGGTGGATCCAGCCGGCCGGCCGGCCCCAAACTTGGGCAGACCTGGTCTCCGGCGGCCGCCCGGAAGAAGGGTAGACCTGTTCACCACAGCGCCGCAGGCCACTACAGCGCCCTCCCCTTCTGCAGGAAGGTGGATTCCGCCGGCCGGCCGGCCGCCCCCGGAGCCGAGAAGACCAGGTCTCCGGCGGCCGCCACAAAGAAGGGTAGACCTGTTCACCCCGGCGCCACGAGCCGCAGCATCGCCCTCCACGCCGGCAGCAGGCGGATGCTGCCAACAGGCCAGCCGGCCCTGGAGCCGGGTAGACCTGGTCTCCGGCTGATGACCCGGAGTAGGGTACACCTGTTCACCCCGGGGCTGCGGCCCGCCACCGCCCTCCCCTCCGGCGGAAGGCGGATGCCGCCGGATGGCCGCTCGGCCGTGGAGGCGGGTAGACCTGGTCTCCGGCCGCCGCCCCAGAGAAGGGTCGACATGTTCACCCCGCAGCCGCGGGCCGCTGCAGCACCCTCGCCGGCGTCGGCAGGTGGATCCCGCTGGCCGGCCGGACCCGGAGCCGGGTAGACCTGGTCTCCGGCTGCCGACCCGGAGAAGCGTGGACCTGTTCACCCTGGTGCCGCAGGCAGCTGCAGCGCCCGCCCTGCACGCGGCAGGCGGATGCCGCTGGCCGGCCGGGCGGCCCCTGAGGTGGGTAGACCTGGTCTCCGGTGGCCGCCCCAGAGAAGGGTAGACCTGTTCATTCCAGAGTCGCGGACCGCTGCAGCGCCCTCCACGCCGGCGGCAGGCGGATGCCGCCGGCCGGTCGGTTGGCCCCGGAGCCAGGTAGACCTGGTCTCCAGCTGCCGCCCCAGAGAAGGGTAGACCTTTTCCCCCGGTGGTGCGGGAAGCTGCAGCGCTCTCACCTCTGGCGTCAGGCGGATGCCACCGGCTGGCCAGCGCGCCCCGTTGCCGGGTAGACCTGGTCTCCGGCGGCCGCCCCGGAGAAGAGTAGACCTTTTCACCCCAGCGCCGTGGGCCGTTGTGTTGGAGAAAATGAGCCAGGAAAATCTTGCAAATATGAATCTTCACCAAGGGACCCTGAGAATATAGAAACTACAAGCGACATAGAAATGAAAGCCGTCTTTGAGATACCAAACCTCAGTCACTAAATAACCAAAAGACAATGGATGGCCTGCAAAAAGTAGTCCTCTCTTGATTGAACAATGTCTGGTCCTAGAGAAGCATATCCAAAGGCCACAGAAGATCCTCCTAGGGTCCAAAGAGTAGTTTTTAGAGTTTAAAGTGTAACACAGTATGGTAATAGAATGATTCCTATAGGCTGTATGTAAATGCTATAGAATTTGTATCTTGTGTTAGATTGGTTACTGGAAATTAGAACATGCAACATAGGAGAAGATTTATTGTATTGTAAACGGGAAATCGCTCTTCTTCTTCTTCTCTTCACTCTCTTTATTCCCTCTCCTCTTCCCCTCCTCTCTCTCACCATCCCCCTTCACCCCCACTCTCTTTCTGTCCTGCTTAAGAGCTGTGGCCGGCAGCTCTTAGCAGGACTCTTTCCACCCACACACTAATAATAAATTGCAACTTAGTAACTACCTTATACAGAGTGCCAGAGTTTGTCCTAGAAGCCGTCCACCGACAAAAAGTATTCTACACCGTTGCAGCGCCCTCCCCGCCGGCCGCAGGCGGATGCCGCCGGCCAGCCGTCCGACCCCGGAGCCAGGTAGACCTGGTCTCCGTCGGCCGCCCTGGAGAAGGGTAGACCTGTTCACCCCGGGGCCGCGGGCCGCTGCAGCGCTCTCCTCCAGCGGCATGCGGATGCTGCTGGCCGGGCGACCAGCCCTTGAGCCGGGTAGACCTGGTCTCCGGCGGCAACCCCGGAGAAGGGTAGACCTGTTCACCCAGCGCCGCAAGCCGCTGCAGCTCCCTCCCCTCATGCGGCAGGCAGATGCCGCCGGCCAGCCTGCCGGCCCCGGAGCGGGGTAAACCTGGTCTCCGGCGGCCGCCCCAGGGAGGGGTAGACCTATTAACCCCGGTGCTGCGGGCCGCTGCAGCGCCCTCCCCGCCTGCGACAGGCGGATGCCGCCAGCCAGGCGGCCTGCCCCGGAGCCGGGTAGACCTGGTCTCCGGCGGCAGACCCGGACAAGCGTAGACCTGTTTACCCCGGCGCTGCGGGCCGCTGCAGCGCCCTCCCTTTCGGCAACATGCGGTTGCCGCCGGACGGCCGGCAGGCCCCAGAGCCGGGTAGACCTGGTCTCCGGCTGACGCCCCGAAGAAGGTAGACCTGTTCACCCAGCGCCGCAGGCCGCTGCAGCTCTCTCCCCTCATGTAGCAGGCGGATGCCGCCGGCCGGCTTGCCGGCCCGGAGCCGGGCAGACATGGCCTCCGGCGGCCGCCCCGGTGAAGGGTAGACCTGTTCACCCTGGAGCCGCGGGCCGCTGCAGCGCCCACGCCTGCAGTGGCAGGTGGATCCTGCCGGCCTGCCAGCCCCGGACCCGGGTAGACCAGATCTCCTGCGACCGCAACGAAGAAGGGTAGACCTGTTCACCCCTGGCGCCGCGGGCCGCGGCAGCGCCGTACACGCCGACGGCAGGCAGATGCTGCCGGCCGGACGGCTGGACCCGTAGCCGGGTAGACCTGGTCTCCAATGGCTGACCCGGAGAAGCGTAGATCTCTTCACCTTGGCACCGCAGACTGCTGCAGCGCACTTCCCTTCTGCCGGAAGGCGGATTCAGTGAACCGGGCGGCCGGCCCCGGAGCCGGGTAGACCTGTTCTTTATCGGCCGCCACAAAGAAGGGTAGACCTGTTCAACCCGGCGCCACGTGCAGCTGCAGCGCCCTCCACGCCAGCAGCAGGTGTATCCCGCTGGCCGGCAGGCCACGGACTCGGGTAGACCTGGTCTCAAGAGGCCGCCCCGGAGAACGGTAGACCTGTCCACCCCGGCGCTGCGGGCTGCTGCAGCGCCCTCCCTCCAGCCGCAGGCAGATGCCGATTGCTGGCCGTCCGGCCCCGGAGCCGGGTAGACCTGGTCTCCATCGGCCGCCCCGGAGAAGAGTAGACTTGTTCACGCCGTCGCCGCAGGCCGCTGCTGCGCCCTCCCGGCCGGCGGCAAGCGGATGTTGCCGAACGGCCAGCCTGCCCTGGAGCCAGGTAGACCTGGTCTCCGGCTGCCAAACTGGAGAAGGTAGACCTGTTCACCCCGATGCCCAAGGCCGCTGCAGCGCCCTCCCCGCCGGCGGCAGGCGGATGCTGCCGGCCAGCCGGACGTCCCCGGAGCCGGGTAGAGCTGGTCTCCGGCGGCCGCTATGGAGAAGGGGAGATATGTTCCCCCAGACGCCGCGGGCCGCTGCATCGCCCTCCCCGCCGGCCGCAGGCGGATGCCACCGGCCGGCCGTCCGACTCCGGAATCTGGTAGACGCGGTCTTCGGCGGCCGACACTGAGAAGGGTAGACCTGTTCACCCCTGCGCCGCGGGCTGCTGTTGCGCCCACCCCGCCGGCCGCAGGCGGATGCCGATGGCAGGTCGGCCGGCCCAGGAGCCAGGTAGACCAGATCTCTGGCGGCTTTCCGGGAAAAGGGTAGACCTGTTCACCCTGGCGCCGCTGGCCGCTGCAGAGCCCTCCTCTCCGGTGTCAAGTAGATGCCGCCGGCTGGCTGGCCGGCCCCGGATCCCGGTAGACCTGGTCTCCGATGGCCGCCCCGGTGAAGGATAGACCTGTTCACCCCAGGGACTCGGGCCGCTGCAGCACACTGCCCGCCGGCATCAGGTGGATGGCGCTGGCCTGTTGGCAGGCCACGGAGCCGGGTATACCTGGTCTCCGGCGGCCGTCACAAAGAAGGTAGACCTGTTCACCCTGGCGCCGCGAGCTGCTGCAGCGCCCTCACCGGCGGCGTCAGGCGGATGCCGCCTGCCGATGGGCCGACCCGGACCCGTAGCCGGGTAGAGCTGGTCTCCCGTAGCCGCCCCGAAGAAGGTTAGACCCGTTCATCCCGGCGCTGCGGGCCGCTGCAGAGCCCTCCCATCCAGGGTTAGATGGATGCCGCCGGCCGGGCGGCGGGCCCTGGAGCCGGTACACCTGTTGTCCGGCGGCCGCCCCGGAGAAGGGTAGACCTTTCGACCCCGGCGCTGCGGGCCGCAGCAGCGCCCTCCTTGCCGGCAACAGGCAGATGCCGCTGGCCTGCAGGCCGACCCGGAGCCGGGTAGACCTGGACTTTGGCGGCTGCCCTGGTGAAGGGTAGACCTGTTCACCCCGGCGCCGTGGGCCGCTGCAGCGCCCTCCCAGCCTGCAGCAGGCGGATACCGCCGACCGGCTTCACTGGAGCCGAGGAGACCTGGTTTCGGGGCTCGCCCCGGAGAAGGGTACACCTGTTCACCCAGGCGCCGTCGGGGGCTGCAGCGCCCTCCTCTCCGGTGGCAGGCGGATGCTGCCGGCAGGCCGGATGGCCCCGGAGCCGGGTAGACCCGGTCTCCGGCGGCCGCCCCCGAGAAAGGTGGTCCTGTTCATGCCTACGCCTCAAGCCGCTGCAGTGCCCTCCCCGCCGGCGGATGGCAGATGCCACGGGCCGGCCGGCCGGACCCGGAACCGGGTAGACCTGGTCTCCAACGCCTGACCCGGAGAACGGTAGATCTCTTCACCCCGGCACCGCGGACTGCTGCAGCGCCCTCTCCTTCTGCCGGAAGGCGGATTCAGTCGGCTGGCCGGCCGGCCCCGGAGCCAGGTAGACCTGGTCTCCATCGGCCGCCACAAAGAATGGTAGACCTGTTCAACCCGGCGCCACGTGCAGCTGCAGCGCCCTCCACGCCAGCAGCAGGTGTATCCTGCCGGCCGGCAGGCCACGGACTCGGGTAGACTTGGTCTCAAGAGGCCGCCCCGGAGAAGGGTAGACCTGTTAACCCCGGCGCCGAGGGACGCTGCAGCGCCCTACTCTCTAGCATCAGGCGGATGCTGCCGGCCGGCCGTCCGGCCCCGGAGTCGTGTAGACCTGGTCTCCGGCCGCCGACCCAAGGAAGGGTAGACATGTTCACCCGGCAGCCGCGGGCCACAGCAGCGCCCTCCCCGCCAGCGGCAGGAGGATGCCGTCGGCCGGCGGTCCGGCCCCGGAGCTTGGTAGACCTGGTTTTCAGCTGCCGACTCGGAGAGGGGTAGACCTGTTCACCCCGGCGCCGTGGGCTGCTGCAGCACCTTCCCCGCCTGGAAGACACGGATGCCGCCGGACGGATGGGCGGCCCCGGAGCCGGGTAGACCTGGTCTCCGGCGGCCGCCCCGGAGATAGGTAGACCTGTTCACGCAAACGCTGCGGGCCGCTACAGTGCCCTCGCCGGCGACGGCGGGTGGATCCAGCCGGCCGGTCGGCCCCGAACTTGGGCAGACCTGGTCGCAGGGGGCCGCCCGGAAGAAGGGTAGAAATGTTCACCACAGCGCCACAAGCCTCTGCGGCGCCCTCCCCTTCTGCCGGAAGGTAGATTCCGCCGGCCGGCCGGCCGCCCCCGGAGCCGAGTAGACCTGGTCTCCGGTGGCCGTCACAAAGAAGGGTAGACCTGTTCACCCCGGCGCCGCAAGCCGCAGCAGCGCCCTCCACGCAGGCAGCAGGCGGATGCTGCCGGCAGGCCAGCCGGCCCTGGAGCCGGGTAGACCTGGTCTCCGGCTGCTGACCCGGAGAAGGGTAGACCTGTTCACCCCGGGGCTGCGGGCCGCTTCACCGCCCTCCCCTCCGGCAGAAGGTGGATGCCGCTGGACGGCCGCTCGGCCGTGGAGGCGGGTAGACCTGGTCTCCGGCCGCCGCCCCAGAGAAGGGTAGACATGTTCACCCCGCAGCCGCGGGCCGCTGCAGCGCCCTCGCTGGAAGCGGCAGGTGGATCCCGCTGGCTGGCCGGACTTGGAGCCAGGTAGACCTGGTCCCCGGCTGCCGATCCGGAGAAGGGTGGACCTGTTCACCCTGGTGCCGCAGGCGGCTGCAGCGCCCGCACTGCCCGCGGCAGGCGGATGCCGCCGGCCAGCCAGGCGGCCCATGAGCCGGGTAGACCTGGTCTCCGGCGGCCGCCACAAAGAAGGGTAGACCTGTTCACCCCATTGCCACGGGCAACTGCAGTGCCCTCCCCGCCGCCGTTAGGCGGATGGCGCTGGCCAAGGGCCGGCCCCAGAGCCAGGTAGACCTGGTCTCCGGCGGCCGCCCCGGAGAAGTGTAGACTTCTTCACCCCAGCGCCGCTGGCCGCTGCAGCGCCCTCCTCTCCGGCAGAAGGTGGATGGTGCGGGCCGGCCGGCAGGCCAATGAGCCAGGGAGACCTGGTCTCCGTCTGCCGACCCGGAGAAGGGTAGACCTGTTCACCCCTGTGCCGCAGGCCGCTGCAGCGACCTCCCCGCTGGTGGCAGGCGGATGTCGAAGGCCGGCCGGCCGGCCCCGGACCCAGGTAGACCTAGTCTCCGGCAAACGCCCTGGAGAAAACTAGACCGGTTCACCTTGGCGCCGCGGGCCGCTGCAGCGCCCTCCACGCCGGCGGAAGGAGAATGCCGCCGGCCGGCCTGCCGGCCACGGAGCCAGGTAGACCTGGTCTCCGGTAGCCACTCCAGGGACGGGTAGACCTGTTCACCCCGGCGGTGCGGGAAGCTGTAGCGCCCTCACCTCTGGCTCAGGCGGATGCCACCAGCTGGCCAGCGTGCCCCGTAGCCGGGTAGACCTGGTCTCCGGCGGCCGCCCCAGAGAAGTGTAGACCTTTTCACCCCGACGCCGTGGGCTGCTTCAACGCTCTCGCCGGCGGCGGCCTGTGGATTCCGCCGGCCGGCCCCCGAGCCGGGTAGACCTGGTCCCTGGCGGCCGCCCCGGAGAAGGATAGACCTGTTCACCACCACGCTGCGGGTCGCTGCAGCGCCATTCCCTTCCGGCTGAAGGTAGATGCCACCGGCCGGGAGGCCGTCCCCAGACCCGGGTAGACCTGGTCTCCGGCAGCCGCCACAAAAAAAGGTAGACCTGTTCACCCAGGCGCCACGTGTCGTTGCAGCGCCCTCCCGGCCGGCGGCAGGTGGATGGCGCCGGCCGGCCAGCAGGCCACTGAGCCAGGTAGACCTGGTCTTCGGCGGCCGCCACTAAGAGGGGTACACCTGTTCACCCCGGCGCTGTGATCCGATGCAGCGCCCTCCCTGCCGGCAACAGGGGAATTCTGCCGGACGGCCAACCGGCCCCAGAGCCGGGTAGACATGGTCTCCGGCGGCAAACCCGTAGAAGGGTAGACCTGTTCACCCCGGAGCCGCAGGCCTTTGCAGAGCCATCTTGGGCGGCGGCATGTGGATCCCGCCGGCCGGCCGGCCCCGGAACCGGGCAGACCTGGTCTCCGGCGGCGGCCACAAAGAAAGGTAGGCCTGTTCACCCCGACGCCACGGGCCGATGCAGCGCCCTCCCCGCCGGCGGGAGGCAAATGCCGCCGGCCGGCCGGCCAGACCCGGAGCCGGATAGACCTGGTCTCCATCGGCCGCCCCGGAGAAGAGTAGACCTTTCCACCCCTGGGCCGCGGGCCGCTGCAGCGCCCTCGCCGGCAGCGGAATGTGGATCCCGCCGGCCGGCCGGCCCCGGAGCCGGGTAGACCTGGTCTCCGGCGGCTGCCACAAAGAAAGGTAGACCTGTTCACCCCGGAGGCATAGGCCGCTGCAGCGCCCTCCCTGCTGGCAACAGGCGGATGCCGATGGCTGGCCAGCCGGCCCCGGAGCCGGGTAGACCTGCTCTCCGGCGGCCACCACAAAGAAAGGTAGGCCTGTTCAACCTGGCGCCACGGCCCGCTGCAGCGCCCTCCCTGCCGGCAGCAGGCGGATGCCGATGGCTGGTCAGCCGGCCCCGGGCCGGGTAGACCTGCTCTCCGCGGCCGCCCGGAGAAGGGTAGACTTGTTCACCCCGGCGTAAAGGGCCGCTGCAGCGCCCTCGCCTCCGGCGCCAGGCGGATGCCGCCGACCGGCTGGCCAGCCCCGGAGCCGGGTAGACCTCGTCTCAGGCAACCGCCACAAAGAAGGGTAGACCTGTTCACCCCAGCGCCGCAGCCAGCTGCAGTGCCCAACTCTCCGGCGGCTTTTGGATGGTGCCGGCCGGCCGGCAGGCCACGGAGCCAGGTAGACGTGGTCTCCAGCGGCCGCCAGGAAAAGGGGTAGACCTGTTCACCCCGGAACCGCGGGTCGCTGCAGCGCCCTTCCCGCCGGCGGCAGGTGGATGCTGCCGGCCGGCCGGCCGGCCCCGGAGCCGGGTAGGCCGGGTTTCCGGCGACCGCCTTGAGGAAGGGTAGACCTGTTCACCACGGTGCCGCGGGCCTCTGCAGCGCCCTCCTCTCCGGTGGAACGAGGATGCCGCCGGCCGGCCAGCCGGCCCCGGAGAAGGGTAGACCTGGTCTCCGGCGGCCGCTCCAGAGAAGGCAATACCTGTTCACCCCAGCGCCGCGGGCCGCTGCAGCGCTCTCCTCTCCGGCGGCAGGTGGATGGCGACAGTTGGAAGGCAGGCCACAGAGCCAGGTAGATCATCGTCTCCGGCCGCCGCCACAAAGAGGGGTAGACCTGTTCACCCTGGCGCCGCAGGCCGCTGCATCGCCCTCCCCGTTGGTGGCAGGTGGATGCTGCCGGCCGGCTGGCCGGCCCCAGACCTGCCTTGACCGGGTCTCCGGGGGCCGCCCCAGGGAACGGTAGACCTGTTCACCCTAGCGCCGCAGGCTGCTGCAGCACCCTCTCTGCCGGCGTTAAGCGGATGTTGCCGGCCGACCGGCGGGCCCCGGAGCTGGGTAGACTTGGTCTCTGGTGGCCGCCCCAGAGAAGTGTGGACGTGTTCGCCCCGGCGCGACCGGGTGCTGCAGCGCCCTCCCTGCCGGCGGCAGGCGGGTGCCGTCGGCTGGCTGGCCGGCCCCGGAGCTGGGTAGACCTGATCTCCGGCGGCCGCCCCGGGAAGGGTAGACCTGTTAACCACCGCGACCCAGGCTCCTGTGGCACCCTCCCCGTCCGGCGGAAGTCCAATGCCGCTGGCCGACCGGCCGGCCCTGGAGCCCGTTAGACCTGGTGTCCGGTGGCTGCCCCAGAGGAGGGTAGACCTGTTCAAAAGGGCGCCGCATACCACTTCAGTGCCCTCCCCTCCGGCGTCATGCAAATGCCACCGGCCAGCCGGCCGTCCCCGGAGCCGTGTAGACCTGGTCGCCGGCGGCCGCCCCGAATAAGGATAGAGCTGTTCATGCCGGCGCCGTGGGCCGCTGCAGCGCCCTCCCCACGGGTGGCAAACAAATGCCGCCAGCCGGTCGGCCGGCCACGGAGCCAGGTAGACTTGATCTCTGGCGGCCGCCCTGGAGGAGGGTAGACCGGTCCACCCCGGCGCCGCGGGCCGCTGTAACGCCCTCCTCCCGGGCGGCAGGCGGATGCCGCCGGCCGACCGGACCCGGAGGCGGGTAGACCAGGTCTCTGGCAGCCGGCCCTGGGAAGGGTAGACCTGTTCACCCTGGCACCGCGGGCTGCTGCAGCGTTCTCCCCGCCGCTGGCACAAGGATGCCAACAGCCGGCCGTCCGGCCGCGGAGCCGGGTAGACATGGTCTGCAGCGGCCGCCCCAGAAAATGGTAGACCTGTTCACCCCGGCACGGCGGGCCGATGCAGCGCCCTCCCCTCCGGCGTAAAGTCGATGTTTCCGGCCAGCTGGCGGGCCCCGGAGCCGGGTAGACCTGGTCTCTGTTGGCCGCCACAGAGAAGTGTGGACCTGTTCGCACCGGCACCACCGGGCTCTGAGGCGACCTCCCTGCCGGCGGCAGGCGGATGCCGCCGGATGGCCGGCCGGCCACGGAGCCGGGTAGACCTGGTCTCTGGCGGCTGCAACGGAGAAGGGTAGACCTGTTCACCCCGGCGCTGCGGGCTGCTGCAGCGCCATTCCCGCCGGCGGCAGGCGGATGCCGCTGGCTAGCCGGCCGGCCCCGGAGCCGGATAGACCTGGTCTCCGGCGGCCGCCCCGGACAATGGTAGACCTGCTCACCCCGGTGCTGCGGGCCACTGCAGCGCCCTCCCCACCGCTTGCAGTCGGATTCTGCCGGCCGGGCGGCCGGACTTGGAGCCGGGTAGACATGGTCTCCAGCAGCCGCCCTGGAGAAGGGTAGACCTGTTAACCCCAGCTCCACGGGCCGCTGCAGCGTCCTCCCTGCCGGGAACAGGCGGATGCCGCCAGCCGGCCGGCCGGGCCCGGAGGGGGGTAAACCTGGTCTCTGGCTGCCGCCCCGGTGAAGGGTAGACCTGTTCACCCCGGAGCCGCGGGCGACTGCAGTGCCCTCTTGGGCAGCGGCATGTGGATCTCGCCGGCCGGCCGGCTCCGGAGCCAGGTAGACCTGTTCTCCGGCGGTCACCACAAAGAAAGGTAGGCCTGTTCACCACGGCGCCACGGCCGATGCAGCGCCCTCCCCTTTGGCAGAAGGGGGATGTCGCCGTCCGGCCGGCCGGCCCCGGAGCCGGGTAGACCTCGTCTCCGGCAGCTGCCACAAAGAAGGGTAGACTTGTTCACCCCGGAGCCGCGGGCCGCTGCAGCGCCCTCCCTGCCGGCAGCAGGTGGATGCTGTCAACTGGTAGGCTAGCCCCGGAGCAGGGTAGACCTGGTCTAAGTCGGCCGCCCATGGGAAGGGTAGACCTGTTCACCCTGGGGCCGCGGGCTGCTGCAGCGCCCTCACCGGTGGCAGCAGGTGGATCCCGCCGGCCGGCCCCAGATCTGGGTAGACCTGGCCTCCGGCAACTGCCCCGGATAAGGGTAGACCTGTTCACCCGGGCGCTGCGGTCTGCTGCAGTGCCCTCCCTGCAGGCAACAGTCAGATCCCGCCGGCCGGCAGGCCACGGGGCGAGGTAGACCTGGTCTCCGGCGGCCGCCACAAAGAAGGGTAGACCTGTTTACCACGGCGCCACGGGCTGCTGCAGCGCCGTCCTTACCGCCGTTAGGCAGATGAACGCCAGCCGGCCTGCCGACCCCGGAACCGGGTAGACCTGGTCTCCAGCGGCCGCCCCGGAGAATGCTAGACCTGTTCACCCCTAGCGCCGCGGGCCGCTGCAGTGCCCTCCTCTCCGGCATTAAGCGGATGCCGCCGTCCGACCGGCCGGCCCTGGACCCGGGTAGATCTGGTCTCCGACGGCCGACCCGGAGAAGGGTAGACCTGTTCAACCCGGAGCCGCGGGCCGCTGCAGCGCCCTTTCCGGCGGCGGCAGGTGGATGGCCTTGGCCAGCCGCCGCAGAGCTGGGTAGACCTTGTCTCTGGCGGCCGCCACAAAGAAAGGTAGACCTGTTCACCCCGGCGCCGCAGGCCGCTGCAGCGCATTCCCTTCCGGCGAAAGGCGGATGCCGGTGGCCGGCTGGCCAGCCCCGGAGCCGTGTTCACGTGGTCTCCGGGAGGCCGCCCCGGTGAAGGGTAGACCTGTTCACCCCGGCGCCGCAGGCTCCTTCAGCGCCCTCCCCGCCGGCGTCAGGCAGATGCCGCGGCCGGCCGGCCGGTCCCGGAGTCTGGTTGACCTGGTCTCCTGCGGCCGACCCGGTGAAGGGTAGACTTGTTCACCCCGGCGTTACAGAACGCTGCAGCGCCCTCCCCTCCGTCATTAGGTGGATGTTGCCGGCCAGCCGGCCGGCCCTTGAGCCGGGTAGACCTGGTCTCAGGCGGCATGCTCAGAGAAGGTTGGACCTGTTCACCCAGCGAAGCGGCCCGCTGCAGCTCCCTCCTTTCCGACGGCAGGTGGATGGCGCCAGCCGGCTGGCCACAGACCCGGGTAGACCTGGTCTTTGGCGGCCGCCCCGGAGAAGGGTAGACCTGTTCACCTCGGAGCCGCGAGCTGCTGCACCGCCCCCGCCGGCGGTGGCAGGTGGACCCCGCCGGCTGGCCGGCCCCTGAGCCAGGTAGACCAGATCTCCGGCGACCGCAACGGAGAAGGGTAGACCTGTTCACCCCGGCACCGCGGGCCGCTGCAGCGCCGTCTTCCCTGGCGTCAGGCGGATGCCGCTGGCCGGCCGGCCGGCCCCGGAGCCAGGTAGACCTGGTCTCCGGCGGCCGCCCCGGAGAAGGGTAGACTTGTTCACTCCGGGGCCGCAGGCCGCTGCAGCGCACTCCCCTTACGGCGGAAGGCAGGTTCCGCCAGCCGGCCGGCTGGCCGCGGAGCCCGGTAGACCTTGTCTCCGGCGACCACCACAAAGAAGGGTAGACCTGTTCACCCAGGCGCCACGTGTCGTTAGAGCTCCCTCCCTGCATGCCGGCGGGCTGGCCGCGGAGCTGGGTAGATCTGGTCTCCGGCAGCCGTCCCGGAGAAGGGTAGACTTGTTCAGCCCAGCGCGGCGGGCTACTGCAGCGCCCTCCTCTCCAACGGCAGGTGGATGGCGCCAGGCGGCCAGTAGGCCACGGAGCCAGGTAGACCTGGTCTCCGGCGCCCGCCTCAAAGACTAGTAGACCTGTTAACCCTGGCGCCGGGGCCCGCTGCAGCGCCCTCCCCGCCAGCGGCAGGTGGATGGTGCCGGCCGGCCGGCCCCAGAACCGGGTAGACATGGTCTCCGGCGGCAACCCGGAGAAGGGTAGACCTGTTCACCCAGTGACGCGGCCCGCTGCAGCTCCCTCCCCTCATGCGAAAGGCGAATGCCGCCGGCCGGCCTGCCGGCCCCGGAGCGGGGTAAACCTGGTCTCCGGCAGCCGTCCCGGAGAAGGGTAGACTTGTTCACCCCAGCGCCGCGGGCCGCTGCAGCGCCCTCCTCTCCGGCAGAAGGTGGATGGTGCGAGCCGGTCGGCAGGCCACGGAGCCAGGGAGACCTGGTCTCAGGCGGCCGCCACAAAGAGGGGCAGATCTGTTAACACCGGCGCAGCAGGCCTCTGCAGCGCCCTTCCGGTCGGCGGCAAGCGGATGCCTCCGGACGGGTGGCCGGCCCCAAAGCCCGGTAGACCTGGTCTCCGTCTGCCGACCCGGAGAAGGGTAGACCTGTTCACCCCTGTGCCGCAGGACTCTGCAGCGACCTCCCCGCTGGCGGCAGGCGGATGCTGAAGGCCGGCTGGCTGGCCCCAGAGCCGGGTAGATCTGGTCTCCGGCAAACGCCCCGGAGAAGACTAGACCTGTTCACCCCGGCGCCGCGGGGCCGCTGCAGCGCCCTCCTCTCCGGCAGAAGGTGGATGGTGCGGGCCGGCCGGCAGGCCATGGAGCCGGGTAGACTTGGTCTCTGGGGGCTGACCCACAGAAGGGTAGATCTGTTCACGCCAGCACCATGAGCTGCTGCAGCGCCCTCCCCGCCAGCGGCAGGCGGATGCCGCTGGCCGTCCGGCCGGCCCCGAAGCCGGGTAGACCTGGTCTCCGGTGCCCGCCCCAGAAAAGGGTAGACCTGTTCACTCCGACGCCGCGGGCTGCTGCAGCGCCCTCCCTGCCGGTAACAGGTGGATGCCGCCGGCCTGCCGTCCGGCCCCGTAGCCGCGTAGACCTGGTCTCTGGCGGTCGCCCGGAGAAGGGTAGACCTGTTCACCCTGGCGCCGCTGGCCGCTGCAGAGCCCTCCTTTCCGGCGTCAAGCGGATGCCGCCGGCCGGCCGGCCGGCCCCCGATCTGGGTAGACCTGGTCTCTGGCGGCCGACCAGGTGAAGGGTAGCCCTGTTCTCCCCGGAGACACCGGCCGCTGCAGCGCCCTCCCTGCCGGCGGCATTTGGATGGCGCCGGCCGGTTGGCAGGCCACGGAGCCGGGTAGACCGTTTCTCCGGCGGCCGTCACAAAGAAGGTAGACCTCTTCACCCTGGCTCCACGGGCCGCTGCAGCGCCCTCACCGCCAGCGTCAGGCGGATGCCGCCGGCCGATGGGCCGGCCCCGGAGCCGGGTAGACCTGGTCTCTGGTGGCCGCCCCGAAGAACGTTAGACCTGTTCACCCCGGCGTTGCGGGCCGCTGCAGCGCCCTCCCCTCCAGGGTTAGGTGGATGCCGGCAGCCGGGCGGCGGGCCCCGGAGCCGGGTAGACCTGGTCTCCGGCAAACGCCCCGGAGAAGGGTAGACTTTTCCACCCCGGCGCTGCGGGCTGCAGAAGCGCCCTCCCTGCCGTCAGCAGACAGATGCCGCTGGCCTGCAGGCCGACCCGGAGCCTGGTAGACCTGGACTCCGGCGGCCGCCCTGCTGGAGTGTAGATGTGTTCACCCCGGCGCCGTGGGCCGCTGAAGCGCCCTCCAGCCTGCAGCAGGCAGATCCCGCCGACGGGCTTCACTGAAGCCGAGGAGACCTGGTTTCCGGGGGTTGCCCCGGAGAAGGGTACACCTGTTCACCCCGGCGCCGTCGGGCGCTGCAGCGCCCTCCTCTCCGGTGGCAGGCGGATGCCGCCGGCAGGCCGGCCAGCCCTGGAGCCGAGTAGACCTGGTTTCCGGCGGCCGCCCCGGAGCAGGGTAGTCCTGTTCATGCCTACGCCTCCAGCCGCTGCAGTGCCCTCCCTGCTGGCAGCAGGCAGATGGCACCGGCCGGCCGGCCGGCCCCGGAACCGGGTTGACCTTGTCCCCAGCGGCCGCCCCGGGGAAGGGTAGACCTCTTCACCTCAGTGCCGCGGGACGCTGCAGCGCCCTCCCCGCTGGCAGCCGGTGGGTGCCGCCGGACGGCCAGTCGGCCCCGGGGCTGGAAAGACCTGGTCTCTGGTGGACGCACCGGAGATTGGTACACCTGTTCTCCTTGAAGCCGCAGGCCGCTGCAGTGCCCTCTTCTCCGGCGTCAGGCTGATGCCACCGGCCGGTCGGCCGTCCCCAGGGCCAGGTAGACCTGGTCGCCGGCGGCCGCCCTGGATACGGATAGACCTGTTCACGCCGGCACCGCGGGCCGCTGCAGCGCCCTCCCTGCCGGCAAAAGGCGGATGCCGCCGGCCGGCCTGCCGGCCCCATAACCGAGTAGACCTGGTCTCCGGCGGCCGCCTCGGAGAAGGGTAGACCTGTTCACCCCGGCGCTGCGGACCGCTGCAGCACTCTCCCCACCGGAGGCAGACAGATGCCAACAGCCGGCCGGCCGGCCCCAGA
The DNA here is from genome assembly GCA_030060385.1 of Muscicapa striata striata. Taxonomy (NCBI): domain Eukaryota; kingdom Metazoa; phylum Chordata; class Aves; order Passeriformes; family Muscicapidae; genus Muscicapa; species Muscicapa striata. The sequence goes on from JAREIS010001120.1 coordinate 47,816, forward strand.
GCCGGTAAGACCTGGTATCCGGCTACCGCCACAGAGAAATGTGGACGAGCCCCGGCGCCACGGGCTGCTGCAGCGCCCTCCCCGCCAGAGGCAGGCGGACGCCGTCGGCTGGCCAGGCAGTCCCGGAGCTGGGTAAACCTGGTCTCAGGCGGCCGCCCTGGAGAATGGTAGACCTGTCCACCCCGGCGCCACGGCCGCCGCAGCACCCTCCTTTCCGGCGTGTGGCGGTTGCCGCTGGCCGGCCGGCCGGCCCCGGAGCCGGATAGTCCTGGTCTCCGGCAGGCACCCCGAAGAAAGGTAGACCGTTTAAACCGGGAGCCGCAGGCCGCTTCACCGCCCTTGCCGGCAGCGACAGGTGGATATAGCTGGCCGGCCAAACACGCACCCGGGTAGACCTGTACTCCAGCGCCCGCCCCGGAGAATGGAAGACCTGTTCACCCCGGCGCTCCGGGCCGCTGCAGCACCTTCCTCTTCCGGCATAAAGCAATTGCCACTGGCCAGTCGGCCGGCCCCGGAGCCAGGCAGACCTGGTCTCCAGCAGCCGCCCCAGAGAAGGGTAGACCGGTCCAGCCCGGCGCCGCGGGCCGCTGCAACGCTCTCCTCCCGGGCGGCAGGCGGATGCCGCCCGCGACCGGACCCGGAGGCGGGTAGACCAGGGCTCTAGCTGCCGCCCCTGGGAAGGGTAGACCTGTTCACCTCGGCGCCGCAGGCCGCTGCAGTCCTCTCCCTGCCGGCGGCACACGGATGCCAACAGCCGGCCGTCCGGCCCCGGAGCCAGGTAGTCATGGTGTCCAGCGGCCGCCCCAGAGAATGGTAGACCTGTTCACCCCGGCGCTGCGGGCCGCTGCAGCGCCCTCCCCTCCGGCGTAAGGCGAATGCCACCGGCCGGCCGGCTGTCCCCGGAGCCGTGTCGACCTGGTCGCCGGCGGCCGCCATGAATAAGGATAGACCTGTTCGTGCCGGCGCCGTGGGCTGCTGCAGCGCCCTCCCCACCGTCGGCAGACGGATGCCAACAGCCGGCCGGCCACGGAGCCAGGTGAGACCGGGTCGCCAGCGGCCGCCCGGAGAAGGGTAGACCTGTTCACCCCGGCGCTGCAGGCCACTGCAGCGCCCTCCCCTCCGGCGTAAGGTGGATGTTGCCGGCCCGGCCGGCAGCCCCGGAGCCGGGTAGCCTGGTCTCCGGCGGCCGCCCCAGAGAAACGCAGACTTGTTCACGCCGGCTGAGCGGGCCGCTGCAGCGCCCTCCCCGCCGGCGGCAGGCCGATGCTGAGGGCCCGCCGGCATGACCTGGAGCAGGGTAGACCTGGTCTCCGGCGGCCGCCCCAAAGAAGGGTTGACCTGTTCAACCCGGGGCCGCGGGCCGCTGCAGCGCCCTCCCCGCCCGGCGGTAGGCAGGTTACGCCCGACTGGCCGGCCGGCCCCGCAGCCGGGTAGACCTGATCGCGGCGGCGCGCTGAGAAAGGAAACCTGTTAACCCCGGCGCTGCGGGCTGCTGCAGCGCCCTCCTCCCAGGCGGCAGGAGGATGCCGCCAGCTGGCTGGCCGGCCCCGCAGCCGGGTAGACCTTGTCTCCGGCGGCCACCCCGGAGAAGGGTAGACCTGTTCACCCCGGGGCCGCGGTCCGCTGCAGCGCCCTCACCGGTGGCGGCAGGTGGATCCAGCCCGGCCGGCCGGCCCCGGAGACAGGTAGACCTGGTTTTGGCGGCCGCGGGGAGAAGGGTAGACCTGTTCACCCCGACGCCGCAGGTCGCTGCAGCGCACTCCCCTTGCGGCGGAAGGCAGTTTCCGCCGGCCGGCCGGCTGGCCCAGGAGCCGGGTAGACCTGGTCTCCGGCGGCCGCCACAAAGAAGGGTAGACCTGTTCAACCAAGCGCCACGTGTCGTTGCAGCGCCCTCCCTGCCTGCGGCAGGCGGATACCGCCAGACGGCGAGCTTCCTGGCGGCAGGAAGATGCCTCCGGATGGCCGGACCCGGAGTCGGGTAGACCTGGTCTCTGGCGACCGCCCCAGGGAAGTGTAGACCTGTTTACCTTGGCGCCGCAGGCCTCTGCAGCATCCTCCACTCCGGCGGCAGGCCGATCCCGCCACCCGGTTAGCCAGCTCCGGAGCCGGGTAGACCTGTTCACCACAGAGCCGCGGGCCGCTGCAGCGCCCTCTTGGGCAGCGGCATGTGGATCCCGCCAGCCGGCCGGCCCCGAAGCCGGGTAGACCTGGTCTCCGGCGGCCGCCACAAATAAAGGTAGACCTGTTCACCCAGGCACCGCGAGCCGCTGCAGCGCCCTCGCCGGCTGCGGCAGGTGGATCCCGCCGTCCGGCAGGCCCTGGAGCTGGGTAGACCTGGTTTTGGGCGGCCGCCGGAAGAAAACTTGTGCTGCGCACTACCACGCTGCAGGCCGCTGCAGAGCACTCCCTTGCGACGGAAGGCAGATTCCGCCGCCGGCCGGCCAGCCCTGGAGCCGG
>JAREIS010001121.1:0-31200 GCA_030060385.1 Muscicapa striata striata
GGGATTATTTGGATTATGGGATTATGGGATTATTTGGATTATTGGGATTATGGGATTATTTGGATTGTTGGGATTATGGGATTATTGGGATTATTGGGATTATGGGATTATTTGGATTATTGGGATTACTGGGATTATTGGGATTATGGGATTATGGCATTATTTGGATTATTGGGATTATGGGATTATTGGGATTATGGGATTATGGCATTATTGGGATTATTGGGATTATGGGATTATGGGGTTATTGGGATTATGGGATTATTTGGATTATTGGGATTACTGGGATTATTGGGATTATGGGATTTTGGGATTATGGGATTTTGGGATTATGGGATTATTTGGACTATGGGATTATGGGATTATTTGGATTATGGGATTATTGGGATTATTTGGATTATTGGGATTATGGGATTATTTGGATTATTGGGATTATTGGGATTATTTGGACATTGGGATTATGGGATTATGGGATTATTTGGATTATGGGATTATTGGGATTATGGGATTATTTGGATTATTGGGATTATGGGATTATTGGGATTATGGGATTATTTGGATTATTGGGATTATTGGGATTATGGGATTATTGGGATTATTTGGATTACTGGAATTATTGGGATTATGGCATTATTGGGATTATTGGGATTATGGGATTATTGGGATTATTGGGATTATTTGGACTATGGGATTATTGGGATTATGGGATTATTTGGACATTGGGATTATGGGATTATTTGGATTATTGGGATTATGGGACATTGGGATTATTTGGATTACTGGGATTATTGGGATTATTTGGATTATTGGGATTATGGGATTATGGGATTATTTGGATTATTGGGATTATGGGACTATGGGATTATTGGGATTATGGGATTATTTGGATTATTGGGATTATGGGATTACTGGGATTATTTGGATTATTGGGATTATGGGATTATTTGGATTATTGGGATTATTGGGATGACTGGGAATTGTGTATGGGAACCAGCTCAGCGTGCAGCCAGAGCTCCGGCACTGCAGCCTGGGGGATGAGGTGGGATTATGGGATTATTGGGATTACTTGGATTATTGGGATTATGGGATTATTTGGATTATGGGATTATTTGGATTATTTGGATTATTGGGATTAAGGGATTATTGGGATTATTGGGATTATGGGATTATTGGGATTATTTGGATTATTGGGATTATTGGGAATTGTGTATGGGACGAGGTGGGATTGATTATGGGATTGTGGGATTATTTGGGTTGGGGGGATTTGGGAATTGGAGATGGGAACCCCCTGTGGGATTTCAGGAATCAGGGGAATTGTGGGAAAAATTCCAGGAAAACTTCCCTTCAAGCAGGATTTGGGATTTCAATTGAGTTTTTAGCACTTCCTGGTGTTTAAAACAAGGGATTTTTCCCACTGGGAATTGATCCTGGGAAATATTTTTTTATTATGATGTGATTAAGTCTTTATTAATTAATTATTAATAATTTTTTAGTTTTTAGTCCATTATTAATAATCATTAATTAAGTTCCAATCCCTTTTTTTGTCCCTAAAGGAAGCAATTTTTATTGCTCTCATCAAAGATTCTGATCCCAAGGTGAGTTTTTCCCTTTTATCTCTAATTTTTTCCTCTTTATCCCAAGTTTTTCTTCATTATCTCAATCTTTTTTTTTGGAATTTCATGAACTGGGAGCTGGGAATGCTCATTCCCATTTCAGGTTGGGATAAATCCCATTTTATCCTTGCAGTGTGATTCCTTGGAATTTTGGGAATCTCCCAGAATTGGCTTTTAATCCCCTCAGAATTCCAGGATTTATTCCAGGATTCTCCTCAGCTGGCTCTGAGGTTTTCTCCCTAAAAAAAAAAAAATATTAGAAAGGTCAAAATGGGAATGAGGAATTCTTCTTAATTCCTGCTCAAAATTCCCCTTTTCCCCCCCTTTTCCCCCCTTTTTCCCCCCTTTTCCCCCTTTTCCACCCCCTTTTCCACCCCCTTTTTCCACCCCTTTTTCCACCCCTTTTTCCACCCCTTTTTCCACCCCTTTTTCCACCCCTTTTTCCACCCCTTTTTCCACCCCTTTTTCCACCCCTTTTTCCACCCCCTTTTCCACCCCTTTTTCCACCCCTTTTTCCACCCCTTTTCCACCCCTTTTTCCACCCCTTTTTCCACCCCTTTTTCCACCCCTTTTTCCACCCTTTTTCCACCTTTTTCCACCCCTTTTTCCACCCCTTTTCCACCCCTTTTCCACCCCTTTCCCCCCACTTTTCCCCCTTTTCCTCCTTGTTCCTCCTTGTTCCCTTTTTCTCATTTTTTCCATTTCCCCACCTCTTCCTCTTTTCTCCCATTCCCTCCTTTCTCCTTTTTTCATTTTCCTCCCTTTTCCTCTTTTTCCCCTTCCCTCCCTCTTTCCCCCTTTTCCCTCCTTTTTCTCCTTCTTTCCCAGTCCCTCTTTCCCCTTTTTTTCCCCCTTTTTCCCCCCATTCCCCCCTAACCCACTCTCTGTCCCCCTGCAGGTGGACGCTGCCTCTCTGCGCTCGCAGCTCGTTCACCTGGGGAACCTCCCAGCCGAGGGGTTCCGGGAGCTGGAGGTGGTTTGTGCGGGGCTGCGCTTCGGCAAGGTGGAGCACTACGCCGTGCTCAGCAACCGCCAGCGGGTACAGCACCCACTGGGGATTTGGGGGATGATATGGGGATTTTTTTTTTAATTTTTTAGGGATTTTTGTGAATTTCTGGGGTGTTTTTAGCTGAGGAGTTGCAGGAGCTGGAGGTGGTTTGTGCGGGGCTGCGCTTCGGCAAGGTGGAGCACTGTGCTGTGCTCAGCAACCGCCAGCGGGTACGGCCACAAATCAACAGGGTTTGGGGGGATGATATGGGCATTTTGGGGGGTTTTTAGGGGATTTTTACGGATTTTTCGGGGGATTTTTTTGGAAATTTTGGGGATTTTTTGGGGATTTTTTGAGGATTCTTTGGGGATTTTTTAGGGATTTTTTAGGGATCTTTGCGGTATTTTTTTGGAAATTTTGGGGATTTTTTGGGGATTTTTTGTGAATTTTTGGAGGATTTTTTGGGGAATTGTTTTTAATTTGGGGTGGAGTTTTTGGGAATTTTTTAGAGGAATTTCTGAGGGATTTTTTGTGAATTTCTGGGGTATTTTTGGCCGAGGGGTACAGGGTTTGGGGAATTTGGGGGGTTTTGGAATTTTTTGGAATTTTTGGGGGGATTTCATGGGGATTTTAGGGGGTTTTTAGGGATTTTTTAGGGATTTTTTGGGGATTTTTTGGGGATTTTTTTTGAAATTTTGGGGATTTTTGGGGGATTTTTTTGAGGATTTTTTGAGGATTTTTTTGAGGAATTGTTTTTCATTTGGGGTGGAGGTTTTGGGAATTTCTAAGGGATTTTTGGGGTTTTTTTGTGAATTTCTGGGGTGTTTTTAGCTGAGGAGTTGCAGGAGCTGGAGGTGGTTTGTGCTTCGGCAAGGTGGAGCAACCACCAGCGGGTACAGCACCCACTGGGGATTTGGGGGGATGATATGGGCATTTTTGGGGTTTTTTAGGGATTTTTCGGGGGATTTTTTTGGAAATTTTGGGGATTTTTTGGGGATTTTTGCAGGATGTTTTGAGGATTTTTGGGGGATTTTTTTGGGATTTTTAGGATTTTTTGGGGAAATTTTGGGGATTTTGGGGGTTTTTGGGGGATTTTTTAGGGATTTTTGGAGGATGTTTTGAGGAATTTTTGGGGATTTTTTGAGGATTTTTTGAGGATTTTTTGAGGATTTTTTGGGAATTGTTTTTAATTTGGGGTGGAGTTTTTGGGAATTTTTAGAGGAATTTCTGAGGGATTTTTTGTGAATTTCTGGGGTATTTTTGGCCGAGGGGTACAGGGTTTGGGGAATTTGGGGGGTTTTTGAATTTTTGAATTTTCGGAGGGATTTTAGGGGGTTTTTAGGGGATTTTTTAGGGATTTTTTGGGGGGAAATTTTGGGGATTTTTTGGGGATTTTTTGAGGATTTTTTGAGGATTTTTTTGGGGAATTGTTTTTAATTTGGGGTGGAGTTTTTGGGAATTTTTTAGAGGAATTTCTGAGGGATTTTTTGTGAATTTCTGGGGTGTTTTTGGCCCTGGGGTTGCAGGAGCTGGAGGTGGTTTGTGCTTTGGCAAGCTGGAGCAACCACCAGCGGGTACAGACAGGAAATCGGGGAGATTTGGGGAATTTGGGGAATTTTGGAATTTTTTGGAATTTTCACGGGGATTTTATGGGGTTTTTAGGGGATTTTTTAGGGATTTTTGGGGGATTTTTTGGAAATTTTGGGGATTTTTTGGGGATTTTTTTGAGGATTTTTTGAGGATTTTTTTTAGGAATTGTTTTTAATTTGGGGTGGAGGTTTTGGGAATTTCTAAGGGATTTTTGGGGGTTTTTTGTGGATTTCTGGGGTGTTTTTAGCTGAGGGGTTGCAGGAGCTGGAGGTGCTTTGTGCTTCAGCAAGGTGGAGCAAGGTGGAAATCGGGGAGATTTGGGGAATTTTGGAATTTTTTAGAATTTTATGGGGATTTTTGTGGGGATTTTTGGACATTTTTTGAGGATTTTTTTAGGGATTCTTGGAGGTTTTTTTAAGATTATTGGGGGTTTTAGGGGAATTTTGGAGGGATTTTTTGGGGCATTTCTTGGGATTTTTTTGAGAAAATTTTGGGGCATTACTTAAGATTTTTAGGGAAAATTTTGGAATTCTTTGGGGATTTTTTTAAAATTTTGGGGGATTTTGGGGGATTTTTTTGAGATTTTATAGGGATTTTTGGAGGGTTTTTAAAGAATTTGTGGGTTTTTAGGGGAATTTTGGGGGGTTTTGGGGATTTTGAATTTGGGGAATTTTTTGGATATTTTTTGGAGGGTTTTTTAAGAATTTTGGGGTTTATAGGGATTTTTTTAATTTTTAAGGGGAATTTTTGAGCGTTTCTTGGGATTTTGGGGTTTTTTTGGGAATTTTGGGGGATTTCAGGGGAATTTTTTTGAGATTTTAAAGGATTTTGGAAGATTTTTTAGGAATTTGGGGGGGAATTTTTGGGGATGTTTTTGAATTTTTGGGTATTTCTTGGGATTTTTTGGAGAAAGTTTTGAATTTTTTTGAAATATTGAGGGATTTTTTTTTGGGATTTTGGGGGCATTTTTGGAATTTTTAGCCAATTTTTTGCCCGTTTTTAGGGAGACTTTGGGGTGATCTTTGGACATTTCTTGAGGGTTTTGGGGGAATTTTTGGGGAGTTTTTTTAAATTTTGGTGCATTTTTGGGGGGAATTTTTGGCAGAACTTTGAGGAATTTTAGCAGATTTTTTCAGAAATGTTGAGAGATTTTGGGGAATTTTGGGGGGGATTCTTGAACATTTCTTGGGATTTTTTGAGAATTTTGGGAATTTTGGGAGGAAAATTTTGGGCATTTCTTGGGATTTTTTTTCGGGGATTTTTAAAGGGGGTTTGGGATTTTTTTTTTAATTTTGGGGAAATTTTTTTAGTGTTTTTGGGGATTTTTGGGGTGGATTTGGGGGGAATTTTCAAGCATTTCTTGGGATTTTTGGGAGGAATTTTTAGTGATTTTTGGGGCAATTTCTTTGAATTTCGGTGGGATTTGTTGGGGAATTTTGGGCAGAATTTTTGAGCGACTTACCATATTTTTTCAGAAATTCTGAGGTAATCCAATTAAAAAATCCCAAATTTTCCCCACCTTTATGCCCCAAACCATTTTAGGCCACGCCTGGAAATTGGCGGGAAACGCCTGAGGCCTTCAGGCCGCTTTAGCAATTCCCAGGATTTTTCTGCAGGAATTTCCAGGATTTTTCTGCAGAAATGAAGGAATTAGAGGAAATTTATTTTTTTGGCATTTTTCCCCAGGCCATCCTGCAGCTGGACAGCCCCAAATCAGCTCGGTACATGCACAGTTTCCTGCAGCACTACCCCTATTCCATGGGCGAGCACACACTCACCTGCTCCTTGTCCTGCCACCCGGACGCTTCTGAGGTAAAAATTCTGCTTTTTCCACCATCTGGGCTTTTTTTTGGGGGGTGGGAGAACCTTCCTGCAATGATTGGGATTTTTTTCCCTTCAGGGTTAAATTTTTTCCCTCAAATTTGGGATTTTTTCCCTCAGGGTTGAGGGTTTTTTACCCCTCAGGCCTGCGATTTTTTTCCCTTCAGGACTGGGATTTTCCCCTCAGGGATTTTCATTCAGAGTTTGAATATTTTCCCTCAGAGTTGGGGATTTTCCCTCAAGGTTTGGATATTTTTCCCTCAGGGTTGGGATTTTCACTCAGGGTTAACTTTTTTCCCTCAAATTTGGGATTTTTTCCCTCAGGGTTGGGATTTTTCTGTCAGGGTTGAAGGTTTTTTACCCCTCAGGCCTGTGAATTTTTTCTTCCTCAGGGTTGGGATTTTCACTCAGGATTAAAATTTTTACCTCAAAGTTGGGATTTTTTTCCCTCAAGGTTAGGGGTTTTCTTTCCCCTCAGGATTGAGATTTTCCCTCAGGGTTTGGAGTTTTTTCCCTCAGGGTTAAAATTTTTACCTCAAAGTTGGGATTTTTTTTTCCCTTAGGGTTGGGACTTTTTTCCCTCAGGGCTGGGATTTTTCTCTCAGAGTTTGGGATTTTTCCCCTCAAGGTTTGGAATTTTTTTCCCCCAGCTTTGGGATTTTTCCCTTCAGGGTTCAGATTTCCTCTCATGGTTGCAATTTTTCCCTCAGGGTTTGGATATTTTCCCTCATGGGGTTTTTCCCTCAGGGTTTGGATTTTTTTCCCACAGTGTTTGGATTTTTTTTTCCCTCAGGTTTTGGGATTTTTTCACCTCAGGGTCAGGATTTTTCCCCTCAGGGTCAGGATTTTTCCCTCAGAGTTTAGATTTTTTTTTTTCCCCCTCACAGTTTCTCTCAGGTTTGGGATTTTTTTTCCCTCAGGATTGGGATTTTTCTGCCAGGATTGGGGATTTTCCCATTAGGTATTGGAATTTTTCCTGTCAGAGATGGGATTTTTTCTTCTTGTTTTAGGATTTTTCTCTCAGTGTTTGTTTTTTTCATCAGGGTGGGGATTTTCCTTCACAGTTTGGGTTTTCTGCTCAGGGTTTGGGGTTTTTTTTTTTTCCCTCAGGGTTTGGGATTTTTTCCCTCAGAGTTTGGGATTTTCCCTCTCAGATATGAGATAAATCCTGGATTTTAGGGAGTGGAATTTGTAGGGAATTATTGGATTTTAATGATAAGGAATGGTTGGATTTTAGGGATGGGAATGGGATTTGTAAGGAATTATTGGATTTTAGGGCTTGGGAATGGGGTTTTTAAGGAATGGCTGGATTTTAGGGATAGGGATAAATAATGGCTGGATTTTAGGGATTGGGATTTGATTATTGGATTTTTGTGATAGGGATAAGGAATGGTTGGATTTTAGGGATAGGGTTTGGGGTTTTTAAGAAATGGTTGGATTTTAGGGATAGGGTTTGGGAGTTACAGGCAATAGCTGGATTTTAGAGCTAGGGAATGGAGTTTTTAAGGAATGGTTGGATTTTAGGAATAGGGATTGGGGTGTTTTTAAGGAATAGTCAGATTTTAGGGCTAGGGAACAGTTGGATTTTAGAGATATGAACAGGGAATTAATTATAAGGAATGGTTGGATTTTAAGGATATGAACGGGGAATTATAAGGAATGGTTGGATTTTAGGTAGTTACAGGGAGTTATCTGGATTTTAGGGCTAGGAAATGGGATTTTTAAGAAATTATTGGATTTTAGGGAGCTGATCCTGCTCCCAGTCCATCCCAAATCCCAAACCCCAGCTGCCCTGAAGGAGGGACGAGCATTTCCTGTTGGAATTCTCCTCCTGGGAATGGGCTTGGGAACAATTCCCTGCAGTTCTGCCTTCCCAGTGCCTCCTCTGGAACTGGAAAATCCTGACCTTGGCTTTTGTTTTCCAGGCTGAAAGCGGGAAAAGGGAAGTGAAGAAAGAGGAAGGGAGCAAAGCAAGGTACAGCCTGCGAGGATTTGGGGGAATTTTGGGAATTTTATCCATTTATTTTCTCTCTTGGAATGTTTATTCACAATTAGAGATTCAATCCAGCTTTGTCCTGCTGCTCCTCCTTCCCAATCCATGTGCTCCAGAGCCAAAATATTTGGGATTTGTTAAAAAAAATCATGGAAAAACAGAGTGAAATCCCTATTTCCTTATTTTTCTCCCCTGCTCAGATCCTGACTTCTCCTGTTGCTTTTATTCCATCCTGCAGCACATCTCTCTATCCCTGCCTTTGGAATTCCTCTTCCCAGCTGCTGAATTCCCAGAAATCTTGAGGAATTTTTGTTAAATATATCTTTGATCTCTTTTTTTCTGTGATTCCAGCTTGGATTTCTGCAGGAGTTTTGTTGCTAAAAACCCCAAAATTGTGTAAGAATGATCCTAAAATTTAAGGAATTCTGTTATGGAAAAGCTCTGTAATTCCCAGATCCCATTTCTTTCTTTGTCATTCCATGAAAATGCTGTATTTTGGGAGCATTAATTCCCAAATTAATGGGAATCTCTTCCTCACAGCCACTTCTTGATTCCAGACCGGTGGAATTAAAATTAAATTAAAAATTAAAGTTAAAATTAGAAAGGGACTTTTTCCTGAATCCCAGCTCCTGAGAAGTTGGAAAATTGACATTTTTCTTTGCTCCACTCATTTTCCACATAATTATTTTATTCCATTTCATAGGAAACAGAAAATACCAGAATTATTCTTTTAATTATTAGTTATTCATTCTTTATCTGAAGCTTTAATTAATTAAACTCCCCCCCTGGGCTTTGCCTTTCCCAGGCTGCATTTTCCATTAATCCAAGGGGGAGTTTTCAGTGAATCCCAGGAGTTTTCCATGAATCCCAACGGAAGAGAAGACAAACTGAGCACAGCCAGGAATGTTGAATTAATGGGAAAATCCCTTTGGGAGGGATCCCAAATCCCTCTCTCCTGGACAATCCTGATTTTCCCAGGTTTTGGAACTGGAATTCTGCTGGAATTGGTGCTTCAGGCACAGCCATCCCTAATTCCAAGCTCATCCTGTGGGATTCTTTCCTTCAGGGAAGAGCCTGAAATTCCCTGGAAAGCTCCATCACCCTGGGCTGTGTTATCCCAGAGAGTTTTCCATGGAAAACAGAGATTTTAAACCCAAACCAAATCCAATCCCAAATCCAAACCTGCTCTCTCAGGGTTGGGAACTGCAGACAGAGCAAAGCTCTGCTAATTCCCTTATCCAGGAGCTTCATTTTGGTTGGATATTCCCATTTTTCTCTCCGTGGGATGTAAATTTTCCGAGGCCTGAGGTCTCAAAAATGTGAATTCTTCACTTCAATTTGTCACCTTGTACCACAGAATTCCCAATCCCATTTCCTGATGCTCCGGGAAAAACCCTGGAACTTTCTGGGAATTCTGGAATTCTCCCTCCATGGTTTGATTTCTTCTGTTTCTTTGAAATACTTTTAGCTTTGGCTTGAAAAAAATCCCAGAGGGATTGGGAACGGTGCCAAAAACACCCGGAAATCCATCGGGAGAGCCCAGGAAAGGCCAAATTCCCAGCCCAAATGTCCCAGAGGAGATTCCAGCGGGACAACTGGAGATTGCAGAGTCACAGCAAGGAGGAGCAGGGATGGATGTGGAGGGATTGGATCCTGGAATTGGGATTCCCATGGATCCTGCTGGCAGCAAATCACCCGGAGCGAGGGTGGAGGAGAAACCCGGAGCAGGGAAGGAGGAGGCTCGGGATGAGCCAGAGCTGGGAATTCAAAAGGAGGATGAGGAGCCCTCTGCTCCTGCTGTGGATCCTCTGGAATCTTCCAGCAAAGGGATCCCAGCTGGAGGAGCACCAGGAGCCATCCCTGGGATGTCCCCGAGCTCGGACGAGGCTCCCGCAGCGTCACCCGGTGTCACCCAGCCCAGCACGGAGCCGGCTGCTCTGGAAAAAACTCCTGTTCCTGAGGCTGGGAAAAGCAGCTGTGAAACATCCACGGAGAGGAAAGCTGTCCCAAAAAGTGGGGATGCTCCAGGGAAAAACTGGGATGTGGCTGGAGCAGAGAGAGAAGGGACGGCGGAGGAATCCATGCTCAAAATGGGGGAGAATCCAGGGAAGATTTGGGACAAAGCTGGGACAGAGCTGGAGAAAACACCTGGAAAAACGTCCTGCAAGGGTGGGGAAAACTCTGGGAATGCTGGTGGGGAAATCCATGTGGGAAGTTCGGTTAAAATCCCACCAAATAAAGGGGTGGGAGCTGCAAAATCCGAGGATAAATCGGTAAATCCCACTGGATCCCTGAAGGAATCCTGTGCTGGGAAAACCCTTCTGAAGGCGGTGGTGTCCGTCCCGGATATCCTGAAGCAGAGAATTCCCGTCAGGATCACCAAGCCTTCCGTGGGAAAAGCTGGGGAGCAAAAAATCCCTCTCAAAACGGGGCTGGAGAAAAAAATCCCAGGCAAAGCCACGGCCCAGCCCGGAGCTGGGAGCAACCAATGGAAAGGGAACGGAAATTCCGGGATGGATGCACAGGGAGATGGTGGGAAGAGCTCATCCCAGCAGGAAAAGGATTCCCAGCTGGAATCTCGAGCGAGTTCAAAGCAGCAGGGAGAGAGTGGAACATCTGGAACATCTGGCATGCAGGAAAATCCCAGTGGGAATCAGGTGAGGAGAGCAGGAATTCCAGTGTTTTCTGGGATTCTTTGATCATTCCTTTCCCTTTTCCATAAATCCCTGGGCTACCAGAGGAGCTGTTAGGCCACCAGTTCCTTTTAGCTGCAACATGAGGGTGGAGCTGGTTGGAAAATCCTTTGGAAATTGTTTTGGAAGCAAATCCCAACTCCTCAGAGCTGTTCTGAGTGAGGGTTGGGATTTTGGGATTTCATGGAATTTTTTGTCCCATTTTTGCAGGCTCCTGATGGGGGTGGTGCTGCAGCTTGGAAAGGCAGTGCTGGAAAACAGAAGGAGGTAAGGATGGGAAACTGGGATTAAAGGGATGGAAAACTGTGGGATTAAAAGGAAAACTGAGATTAAAAGGATGGAAAATGGTGGGATTAAAAGGAATCACTTGGGGTGAGGCACCCATTCCTTTGGATCCAGGGCTTTGATTTGGCAGGAATTTTATCTGTTGAATTCTATCCACTGAATTTTATCCCTTTAATTTTGTCCACTGATTTTTATCCTTTTAATTTTATCCATTGAATTTTATCCACTGAACTTTATCCACTGAATTTTATCCACTAAATTTTATCCCTTTAATTTTATCCACTGAATTTTATCCGTTGGCCTTTACCCACTGAATTTTATGCCTTTAATTTAATCCATTAAATTTCATCCACTGAATTTTGTCCGCTAAATTTTTATCCCCTTAATTTTATCCTCTGCATTTTATCCATTGAATCTTTTCCATTGAATTTCATCCACTGAATTTTGTCCATTGAATTTTATCCATTGACCTTTACCCACTGAATTTTTATCCATTGACCTTTATCCTCTGAATTTCATCCACGGAATTTTATCCATTTAATTTTATCCATTGTCCTTTATCCACTGATTTTTTTTCCATTGAAATTTATCCACTGAATTTTTATCCATTGACCTTTACCCACTGAATTTTATGCATTGAAATTTATCCCTTGAATTTCATCCACTGAATTTTATCCTTTTAATTTTCTCCATTGACCTTTATCCACTGAATTTTATCCTTTTAATTTTCTCCATTGACCTTTATCCAGTGATTTTTTTTTCCATTAAAATTTATCCATTGAATTTCATCCACTGAGTTTTACCCATGGAGTTTTATCCCCTATTGATCCTCTGCAATTTTTCCAAAGGGCTTTGGCTTCCTGAACGAAACCCGAGTTAAATTAAATTATCTACTCAGCGCAACGCTGCGATCTAAGCCCTGAACACTTTTTAAAAATTTTTTCAAATTAAATTTGGGATTATTTCTTTTCTCCTGGAAATGACATTTAAATATTCCCATAGGAGGAAGAGCTCTTCCCATTCAACCTGGACGAGTTTGTCACGGTGGACGAGGTGCTGGAAGGACGCCGAGTCTCCGGTGACGCCGCGGCGAAACCCCCCAAGGGGGAAGAGAAAAGAAATGCCCAAAGCCAACCCTTCGGAGCCAGCGTCCAAGAAGAGGAGAGGGAAGAGTTGCGGAGCCGAAGGTGAGCTGTCCTTTGTCACCTTGGATGAGATCAGGGAGGAGGAGGAGGAGGAGGAGGAGGAGGCGCCGGCGCCGCTGCCGGGCGTGGACCCGCGGGGCCTGGTGGTGGTGGATGAGGTGGTGGAAGAGGAGGAGCTGTCGGAAGCGGTGAAGGATCCGCAGGCGCTGCTGACGCTGGACGAGATCTCGGAGCAGGAGGAGCCGGGGTGCCACGGCAGCGGGCCCCGGGGGGAGTTTGAGGAGCGGGAGCTGAAGGCAGAGCCCCTGGTGACCGTGGATGAGATCGGCGAGGTGGAGGAGCTGCCCCTCAACGAGCCGGCCGAGCTGGGCGCCGCCGAGGAGGCCAAGGCCAACCCCGCCGACTGCGCCGCCTGCCCCGTGCCCGACGACCCCAGCGCCCTGCTGACCGTGGATGAGATCCAGGAGGACAACGAGGACAATCCTCTGGTGACTCTGGATGAGGTCAACGAGGATGAGGATGATTTCCTGGCCGACTTCAATCACCTCAAAGAGGAACTGAACTTCGTTACGGTCGATGAAGTCGGTGACGAGGAAGAAGAAAACACTTTCCCAGGGAAAAACCTGCCTGAAGATGAAGATGATGAAGATATTGTTGCTGTTGCAGGACCAGAAGAATTGGGGATTCTGGGAGATACAAATCCAGAGGAGGAAATGGCTGAAATCTCCAAGCCAAAAGGTGAGGAACATCAAGGCCAGCTTGGACAGGCCTTGGAGCCAAGCCCACCTGTGGACTGGTGGAAGGTGTCCATATCCATTGCTTTTAGGTCTCTCCCAGCCCAAACCATTCCATGATTCCATTGCACAATTCCATGGTTCTGTTCCACCATTCCATGGTTGTTTCCATGGTTCCATTTCAAATCCCATGATTCTGTTCCACCATTCCATGGTTCTGCTCCACCATTCCATGGTTCTGTTCCACCATTCCATGATTCTCTTCCACAATCTCATGATTCTTTTCCACAATTCCATTATTCCATTCCACAATCCCATTATTCTTTTCCACAATTCTATGATTCTCTTTCACAATCCCATGATTCTTTTCAAAAATTCCATTATTCTCTTCCACCATTCCATGATTCTGTTCCACAATCCCATGGTTCTGTTCCACCATTCCATGGTTCTGTTGCACCATTCCATGATTCTCTTCCACCATTCCATGGTTCTGTTGCACCATTCCACGATTCCATCCCAACATGCATTTCTGTCTCCAGCAGCTCAGCTGGGATCAGAAGATGCAGAACCAAAGTCTCAGCAGAAGAAAACGACTTTTCCAGGTGTGCCCAAGACGCAGAGCACTCCCAAAGGTAAATCCAAAGGAATCCTCCAAAATGCTCCAGCATTTTCCTGGCTGGAAGATTCTTTCCTGCCCATTTGAAAACTCCTCCTCACAACCACAGTAAACCTCAAAGTCAGGGCCCAAAATCCGTGTTTTTTCTTGGCTTCTCCAAATCCATGTGCAACCACTTGGTTAAACTTGGAAGCCTCTCATGGAAAGTTTTCCCTGAAATTCCCAAATCCAGGTGGAATTGTTGATTATTAGCTGGGTGCAGTGTGGTGTTTCCTGAGGGTTCCCATCCTCTGGCAAGTTTTATTCCCAACATTTAGTGTCTGGAAAGGAGGGAATTGCTGCCAGGGCTGTGAAATGGGAGTGGAGAAATGTGAATTCCATGGGGTCATTCCTTCAGGAGCTGCTCCAGCTTGTGGGTCCCTTTTTCCATGGGGTCAGTCCTTCAAGAACTGCTCCAGCTTTTTTGGGGTCAATCCTTCAGGAACTTCCTGAATTCCCATGGGGTCAGTCCTTCAGGAACTTCCTGAATTTCCATGGGGTCAGTCCTTCAGGAACTTCCTGAATTTCCATGGGGTCAGTCCTTCAGGAATTGCTTTGGTTTCCATTGAGTCATTCCTTTAGGAACTGCTGCACCTTCCATGGGGTCAGTCCTTCAGGAGTTGTTCCAATTTCTGTGGGGTCATTCCTTCAGGAAGTGCTCATGTGTGGGTCCCTTTTTACATGGGGTCAGTCCTTCAAGAACTGCTCCAGCTTTTTTGGGATCAATCCTTCAGGAACTTCCTGAATTTCCATGGGGTCAGTCCTTCAGGAACTGTTGAGTGTGAGTCATTTTTCCATGGAGTCATTCCTTCAGAAACTGCTCCAGCTTGCATGGGGTCATTCCTTTTGGAATAGCTCCAGCTTTCATGAGGTCATTCTTTTAGGAACTGCTCCAATTTACAAGGAATTGGTTGCTTCATTCCCCAAAAAATGGTGTATTTATTGGAAATGGAGAGGACCTGTGGATTGAAATGGGGCAAGGACCCACTTGGATAAAAAAAGAATGTTAAAGATCTGCAATTCCCCCCTGAGGAATCCCAAAGCAAAGTGAGGTTGGAACATTTCTCAGAGCTGTGTGTGGTGACTGTGATGTGTTTCCTCAGCTCTGGATATCCTGGTCCCAAAGGCTGGATTCTTCTGCCAGATCTGCTCCCTCTTCTACGCCGACGAGCCCTCCATGATCAACCACTGCAGGACCCCCCTGCACCGGCAGAACATGGAGGTACTGCCCAGCAAGGGGGAGCAGCCAAGGGTTTGGGGCTGGGGAGAGCTCCCTGGGGCTTCCTGTTTGCTGGGGGGTTGGGAACATGGAGTGTTTTTATTCCATGCCCAGACTGTGGGGAATCCTGATGAGATTTGGCCACATTTCCCTCAGGACCTTCCTGTGTTAATGTCATCCTGGGAGCCAAGTTTTAGGGGATTTGATGGGACCGATCCCATTTTGGGGGTGTTTTTATGGGACAAATCCCATTTTAGGGGATTTAATGGGACAAATCCCATTTTTGGGATTTGATGAGACAGATCCCATTTTAGGGGATTTGATGAGACAGATCCCATTTTAGGGGATTTGATGAGACAGATCCCATTTTGGGGGATTTGATGGGACAAATCCCATTTTTGGGATTTGATGAGACAGATCCCATTTTGGGGGATTTTATGGGACAAATCCCATTTTAGGGGATTTAATGGGACAAATCCCATTTTTTGGGATTTGATGAGACAGATCCCATTTTAGGGGATTTGATGGGACAAATCCCATTTTGGGGGATTTTGTGGGACAAATCCCATTTTAGGGGATTTGATGGGACAAATGCCATTTTTTGGGATTTGATGGGACAAATCCCATTTTGGGGGACAAATGCCATTTGGGGGATTTGATGGGACAAATCCCATGAGACAAATCCCATTTTTGATGGGACAAATCCCATTTTTGGGGATTTGATGGGACAGATCCTATTTTAGGGGATTTGATGAGACAGATCCCATTTTGGAGGTGATTTTATGGGACAAATCCCATTTTGGGGGATTTTATGGGACAAATCCCATTTTTGGGATTTGATGGGACAAATCCCATTCTGGGGGATTTGATGGGACAAATCCCAGAGGTGGAGCTGGCTGAACCTGGCCAAGGTGTTCCTGGCTCGGGTTTTTGGGGATAATCCTGGAATATCCGTGCAGCACCTTCCCTTCTCCCTTCTCCACAGAAATTCATGGCCAAGCAGCAGCAGGATAACGACGGGGAGGAGCTGAGCTCCAGGTGATGCAGCTCCCCAGGAACCAGTCAGTTCTGTGTGTTTGGATTTCCCTTGGAATTTGGGGTCAGGAAGGAGCATCCATGGTGTAAAAATTCAGAGCTGGGAACAGACTAAACCCCAAACCAGGAGAGGGTTGGATTTGTGTTTCCAGTCATCCGACGCGGGAGAGACTTGCAGGTGTCCCCAGGAAATAAATGTTCTCATTGTATAGTTACCCCAGGGCTTGAGTTTGGGGTCATTCCTTGGGGTTTGGTGGCTCTGGGTGATGCTGGAGGTCCAGGGGATTGATGGAGAGAGTTGTGGGAAGGGTCTGGAGCACCAGGAGGGGCTGAGGGAGTTGGGAAAGGAGCTCAGCCTGGAGAAAAGGGGGATCAGGGGGACCTTGTGGCTCTGCACAACTCCCTGAATTCCTGGAGCCAGGTGGGAGTTGGGATTTGCTCCAGGAGAGGGAAACTGAGCCAGGGAAGGTTTAGGTTGGATATTGGGAAAATTCCTTCCTGGAAAAGGCTGGAATTCCCCTGGCAGGGGTGGAGTCCCCATCCCTGAGGGATTTACCAGCCCTGTGGATGTGGCACTTGGGGACAGGGACACTGGTGGCCTGGGCAGAGCTGGACTCGATGCTCTCAGAGGGATTTTCCCAACCCAAACAATTCCATGAGTCCCTGCCCCCAGCCCCCTTAGCCCCATGGTGAAATTCCAAATTTGGGGATCCCTCTGGAGCACTCAGCAGCAGCCAACAGAGCCACAGGAATTCAGGAATTTGGGAATTCCTTTAATTCCTTTGCCTGTGGCTGGGGCTTGGGGCACTCCCTGCCTTTTTGGGGAGCACATGGAAACCACTTCTCCTTGTGGACTTCAGCCAGGTGGGTGAGAAGGGAGAATCTGAATTAAATCCCTGGGAATGCTGACCTTGGGATCAGTGCCAGGGTCCAGAGAGTGACCATGGGTGTGGGAAAGGGCCTGGAGGTCAGGATGGGCAGGGCAGGGCTCCTGCTCAAGAAAATCCTTCCCACTGGGACATCTCTTGGTTGATGAATTCCTCCCACTGGGACAGAGGTTTGTATCCCTTGACATTCCCATGGCACTGCTCTGGGTGTCTCCTGGTGTCCCCTTGGCACGGATCTTGGTCAGTGAATTCTTCCATAGGGGACATCCCATGGTTGATGAATTCTTCCATTTGGGACATTTCCTGGTGGATTAACTCTTCCCACTGGGACAGAGTTTTGTATCTGTTCCCTTGGCATTGCTCTTGGTGTGTCTTGGCTTTTCCTTGGCATGGATCTTGGTTGATCAGGTTTTCCATTTGGGACATCTCTTGGGTGATGAATTCTTCCATTTGGGACATCTCCTGGTGGATTAACTCTTCCCATTGGGACAGAGTTCTGTATGTATTGACATTCCCTTGGCACCACTGTTGGGATCTGGTGGCTTCCCCTTGGCACCGCTCCTGCTTGGTGAATTCTTTACTTTGGGACACATCCTCATGTCCCAGCTCCTGGGCTCTCCTGGCTTTCTCCTGGCACAGCTCTTGCTCAATGAATTCTTCCACGTGGGACATCTCCTGGGTGATGAACTCCAGCCACTGGGACAGATCTTTGTGTCCATGGGCCCTGCCCTGGCTCATCCCTCGGGGTCCCTGTGCATCTCGGGGGCTGCACAACTCCCACTCTTCCTGCTCCATGGCCAACGTCCCCTGTCCCTCCTGGGCCAGCCAGGAGTTGGGATTTGGCTTTTCCAGAGGGATCCAGGAGCTGCTGCTCCTGAGGGATCGACCTGAACCCTTTGGGATTGCACTGGGATCGGGCATGGCACAGCTCCCGTGTCACAATGGGACATCCCAGCACCCCAACAACCATGGGAGCCTCTGGAACCTCCTGGAACATTCTGGAACCTCCTGGAACCTTCTGCAGCTGCAGCCCCAGCCCCACATGACACTAGGGTGGGGCTGTCCCCACACAGGTGACACTGGAAGCATGGGGGCACCCAGGGACACTGGAGAGCATGAGGAGGTTCAGCCAGTGTCCTGGTTTGCAGGACAGGTGTCTGCCAATAAAGGCAGGAGCTTCTCTTTGAAATGGAGAATGGAAACCCCCTCCCTCCAAATTATTGTAATTTTGAAATTAAGGGGCTCTCAGGCAAAGAGATGGGAATTGGGAATAACAGTTCTGTACTAGGAAGATTAAAATAGAAATGCAGTATTCCAAAGAACAATCCCAAACCCTGCCAGAGTCAGAATCCAAGCTGGCACCCGTCAGTCAGTCAGGGTGTTGGCACAGTCCCATTCCATGGTGGCTGCATCCTCCTGCAGTGGCAGATGTGGCTCAGCTGGAGCAGTGCTCCTGGAGAAGGTGCAGTTTCCTCTGAAGGTGCAGGGATGATGTGCAAAGGTCTGGCTTTCCTCTGGAATCCAGTGGCAAAGGCTGCTCTGCTGTTCCAAATGTCAGTTTTTCTCTGGGTAGGAAAGGCTTGGCTCCTGCCCTGGCTGGAGCATCTCCCATGGGATGATGGAATTTTATCAGCCATGCCCTGGGACTCACTGGCCATGAACAGGAGATCTCTCCTGGAGGGAGGATGGGCTGTGGCAGAGATAAAGATGATTGCCCCAGCTGGTTTAAAGCTGCCCATGAGCAGATAATGTGTGCCAGGAGATCAGGGGCACTGCCCCACACCTTGGGGACAGCACACACATTGCTGGCCACACCAGCCCAACACAGCCCGGCCGGGTGAAATCCCAGGCTGGAGCACGGGCTGGGATCATCCCTGCAGGGACACGGGGACAGTGACACAGTCCCAGCAGTGCTCGGTGGGTTTGGCCCCGCTCTGCCTGTGGGGTGTGGGGAACCACAGCGGCTTCCCATTAGGATTCCTGCCGGGAAAAGCCACGGCGCCTTTAAAGGCATCTCCAAGCGGGGTTTGGCAGCTGCGCCAGGAAATTCCTGACATCCCGGGAAGTGCTGAGCCAGCGCGAATCGGGGCCGTGTGTGCCTTGGAGCGGGGCCGGGAATTCTGCAAACCTCGAAAGAGCCGTCACGTGGGGCTGGAACAAAAACCTCCCCTCGGGGAGGAATCGGGAGGGACTGAGCGCTCTGTCCCCTGTGCCAGCCCCGCTGTCCCCGCTGTCCCCTGGGAGGGCCAAGGAGCATCCCAAGGATCCCGCAGCAGTGCCACAAAGCCACCCCTGGAATGGACATCCCTGTCCTTCCTCAGCCAGGCAGCGCTCGGGGACACCCCCAGAGGGACCGGGGATGGGGACAAGGGACAGGGATGAGGACAAGGGAAGGGATGGCACCGGCGGCAGCGCCGCTGCCCTGCAGGAAATCCCAATAAAAACGGGAAAGTCAAGCCGGGAAAGTTGTTTTGGGGTGTGTGTGTGAGCCCCGCGCAGGGCGGGGGGAGAGGCAGGACCCGCACCCCTTCCCCAGCACCCGGACCCGCTCCCCGAACCCACCCGGGGCACCCCCGAAGGGTCGGTCGGGGCCTGGGGCCGCCCCCCGCCCCCCGGTTCGGCCCCGCTCCGCCCGCACCGGCGGCTCCGGGACCTCCCGGGTCCCCGGGCTCGGCCGGCAGCGCCGCCGCTGCGGCAGCGGGAACCGCCGGAGACCCCGGTGGGCGAGGGGACAGCGGGGACACAGCGAGGGGACAGCGGGACACGGGGATGGGACAGCGGGGACACAGCGAGGGGACAGCGGGGATACAGCGGGGGACAGCGGGGACACGGGGATGGGACAGTTGGGGACACAGCGAGGGGACAGCGGGATATGATGAGGGGACAGCGGGGACACGCTGGGAACACAGCGAGGGGAAAGTGGAACACAGTGAGGGGACAGTGGAACACGGGAATGGGACAGCGGGGACACAGCGAGGGGACAGTGGTGACACGCTGAGGACACAGCCGGACCCGCGGGCGGGAGCCGCTGTCCCCGTTGCGGGTGCGGTGACACGGGCAGCGGAACGGGGCCGGTTAACGGGGCGGGGCGGGCCGGGGGTCCCGGGCAGGGGGCGGGCAGGAGGCGGGCGGGGGTCCCGGGCAGGAAGCGGGCGGGGGCCGGGGAGGGGCCGGGAGCGGAGCAGGACCGGCAGGGACCGGCGGGAGCGGGCAGGGACCGGCGGGGCCGCGGCCATGCCGGGGGTGCCCCTCGTCCCGCTGCTGCTGCTGCTGCTCCTGCTGGGCCCCCCGCCGCCCCCCGCCCGCGCCGCGCCCCACCGGGCCAGCGGGACCCCCAGAAACAGCGCGGTGTCCCCAACAAAGGGCACCACCACGGGATCCCCCAAAACCAGCGGGGTGTCCCCAACGAAAGCCACGGCCAGGGGAGCCCCGAAAAGCAGCGAGACGCCCCCCTCGAAGGGCACCACGCCGGGACCCCCCAAAACCAGCGGGGTACCCCCTCCGAAGGGCACCACGGCCCCCCCCTCGAGGGGCAGCACCACGGGACCCCCGAAGGGCAGCGGGACCCCCCCGAGCCCCGGCCCCTCCCGGAGCGGGGACCCCGCGGGCACAGGTAGGAGCTGGGGGGGGTCGGGGGTGAGAGAGGAGGGGGCTGTGAAGGGCCGGGTGTGCAAAAGGGGGGTCCCATGGGGGGTATTGGGGTGCCAGGGGCTGGAGGTGTTGCCAGCCCCTTCCCCTGTCACCCCCGTGTCCCCTCCAGCCCCAGCGCCCCAGGTGACCACGGGGGCGGTGCTGAGGAAGAAGAAGGTGGTGAGGAAGAAGGTGCTGAGGAAGAAGAAGGTGCTGAGGAAGAAGCCGGAGGCTCCGGCCGCTCCGCAGGAGCCCCGTACGTGCTGTGGGCGCGGGTGGCCCGGCCATTGTCACCTGCACAGGGACCTGGCCGTGTCCTCAGGGCACCTGGGGGTTGGGGTGTCCCCATGGCACAGCTCCGTGGGGACACGGGGTGGGGACAGTCCCCGTGTGACCGCGGTCCCCGCTGTGTCCCCAGCGTGCCCCCCCCTGGGGCTGGAGTCGCTGCGGGTGCTGGACACGCAGCTCCGGGCGTCCAGCCACAAGCGGCTCGGGCTGGGCGCGCACCGCGGCCGCCTCAACATCCAGGTACTGCCGGGGGGGACTGCGGTGGGCCAGGGGCGGGCCAGGAGTGTGCCAAGGTGTGCCAGGAGTGTGCAAAAGTGTGCCAGGGTGTGCTAAGGTGGGCCAGGAGTGTGCTCAGGTGTGCCAGGTGTGCCAGGAGTGTGCCAGGGTGTGCCAAGGTGTGCTAAGGTGGGCCAGGAGTGTACCAGGAGTGTGCCAAGGTGTGCCAGGGTGTGCTCAGGTGTGCCATGGTGTGCCAAGAATGTGCTCCAGGAGTGTGCCAGGGTCTGCTAAGTTGTGCCATGGGTGTGACAGGCTGTGCCAAGGTGTGCTAAGAGTGTGCCAAGGGAGTTCTCAGGTGTGCCAGGCTGCGGGGGTTTGGATGCCACCTGCCTGGCATGTGGTGTGTGGGTGTGGCAAGCTCGTGGCAAACACAGGGCAGGTGTGGCACATCCGTGGCGAGTTCGTGGCACCTCCATGGCGAGTTTGTGACAATTCATGGCGAGTCCGTGGCACCTCCATGGCACACAAATGCCCGGGCGCTCTCCAGCCCGGTCCCCTCCCTCCCGTGTGGGCTCCCCGCGATGCCGGTGCCACCCCCCGGTGCCACCCCCGGGCTCGGGGACACCGCGGCCGTGTCGCTGTGCGTGTCCCCTCCCCTCCCCGCAGTCCGGGCTCTACGACGGCGATTTCTACGACGGGGGCTGGTGCGCGGGCCGGGAGGACACGGAGCAGTGGCTGCAGGTGGACGCGCGGCGCCTCACCCGCTTCACCGGCGTGGTCACCCAGGGCCTCAACTCCATCTGGACGTGAGGGGACAAAGGGGATTTGGGGTGGGGACAGCCCTGGGGACACCCTGACCCCTCGCTGTGCCCCACAGGTACGACTGGGTGACGTCCTACAAGGTGCAGGTCAGCAATGACTCGCACACGTGGCTGCCGAGCCGCAACGGCACCGAGGAGGCGGTGCGTGCCCGGCGCGGGTGGCACCCCCGGACAGCACGGGGACATGGGGACATGGGGGTGCTAGGGGGCGGTGATCGGCTGGGGGGCGTTAATTATGCTCGGGGGGTTAATTGTGCCGGGGTGCGAGGGTTTATTGTGCCGGGGGGGGTAATAATGCTGGGGGGGGAGGGGGGGAATTATGCCAGGGTTAATTGTGCTGGGGTTAATTGTGCCAGGTGAGTTAAGGGTTAACCATGCCAGGGGGATTAATTATGCCAGGGTTAATTTTGCTGGGTTAACCATGCCCAGTGGGATAACCGTGCCTGGAGAGGCTAATTATGCCAGGGTTAATTATACAGGGGGTTAATTGTGCTGGGGTTAACCATGCCAGGTGGGATAACCACGCTGGCAAGGGCGTTAACCACGCTGGGTAACACCCCAAGGATCCCGGTTGCCCATCCTGGGGTGCCCGTGCCAGCTGGCACCGTGCCCGGGCTCTGCTGGCCTTGGCCTGGCCACAAAGGCTCCTTGTCCCCGCTGGGCACCTGCCAGTCCCCCTGGCACGGGCTGGGGACACCCCTGGGGCTGGCACCGGGGGAGGGCACGGCAGCCTGGAGATGGGGAGAGTTTGGGGTGCCTGAGCCAGGGGGGTTTGGGGGTCCCCGTGCCATGGATGGGTTTGGGGTCCCTGTGCCAGGGTGGATTTGGGGTCCCTGTGCCATGGATGGGTTTGGGGTCCCTGTCCTGGGGAAGGTTTGGGGTCCCTGTGCCAGGAGGGTTTGGGGTCCCTGTGCCTGTATCAGGATCAAGCTTGGGGCTCCCATACCAGGGTGAATTTTGGGGTCCCCCTGCCTGACCCATGCCAGGAACAGATTCGGGGCTCCCTGTGCCCATCCCTGGGGCCCCTCCCACTATGGGGCTGCGCGTTTGGGTTC
The DNA here is from genome assembly GCA_030060385.1 of Muscicapa striata striata. Lineage (NCBI taxonomy): Eukaryota > Metazoa > Chordata > Aves > Passeriformes > Muscicapidae > Muscicapa > Muscicapa striata. The sequence goes on from JAREIS010001121.1 coordinate 22,672, forward strand.
AGAACTGCCCCCCGACCGTGCCTGCTCCTCCATAAGCACACCTGGAACCCCCCGGAGCCCCCCTGACCCCGTCCTGTCCCCCGCTGTCCCCCCAGGTGTTCCCCGGGAACAAAGACCCCGAGACGCCGGTGCTGAACCTGCTGCCCTCGCCGCTCGTGGGGCGCTTCCTGCGCATCAACCCGCAGAGCTGGTTCCCCAACGGCACCGTCTGCCTGCGGGCCGAGGTCCTGGGCTGCCCCGTGCCCGGTGCGTGTCCCCTGCGTGTCCCCTGGGGACCCGCTGCTTGTCCCCTGGCTCCCCACTCTCCGCCCCAGCCGCTCGCCAGCAGAGCCGCGGGCTGTGCTCTTCGCTCTGACCGTGTCCCCTCGCTGTCCCCTCGCTGTCGCCGCAGACCCCAGCGATGCCCACACCTGGCACCCCCCGGCCCCGCCCGAATCTCACCTGGATTTTCGCCACCACAACTACAAGGAGATGAGAAAGGTGCCACCACCCCCCCCCTCCCCCGGAGCCCCGGCGTGGCGTGGGGGTGGCTCTGTGTCCCCAAGGGCGGGGCTGTGCCACCTGAGGGTGTCCCCAGGGTGTCGCTGACGCTGTCACCGCGCAGCTGATGAAGAGGGTGAGCGAGGAGTGCCCCGACATCACCCGCGTGTACAGCATCGGGCAGAGCTCCCGCGGGCTGCGCCTCTACGTGATGGAGATCTCGGACAACCCCGGGACGCACGAAGTGGGTGCGTGGCAGGGGGACAGCTGGGGACAGCCGGGGACAGCCGGGGTGGGGCAGGATGGGCGTGGGGACAGTGCCCAGGGATGCCCAGGCTGGGAGGGGGTGTGCCCAGGGTGAGGTGGGGGGCACCAGGGGTGCCCAGGTGGGTGCAGGAGGGTGGGGACAGTCACCGAAGGGCTCAGGAGGGTGGGGACAGGCACCGAGGATGGTCTGGCTGGCTCAGCGTGGGGTGACTGGGCCACCCAGCCTGGCACAGGATGGGGACAGGGTGGCTGGGGATGCCCAGGATGGCAATGGGGGCACAGGGACACCCAGACTGGTGCAGGGAGATGGGGACAGGGTGGCCAGGGACACTCAGGATAGAGACAGGGACACCCAGACTGGTGCAGGACAGGGACAGGGTGACCAGGGACACTCTGGATGGGGATGGGGACACAGGGACACCCAGGATGGGGACATAGGGACACAAACTGGTGTAGGACAGGGGCTGGGACACCTAGACTGGTGCAGAATGGGGACAGGGTGGCCAGGGACACTCAGCATAGGGACAGGGACACCCAGACTAGAGCAGGGAGATGGGGACAGGGACACTCAGGATGGGGACAAAGGGACCCCCAGACTGGTGCAGATGGATGGGGACAGGGTGGTCAGGAACACCTAGGATGGGGACAGGGACACAGGGACACCCAGGATAGAGACAAGGGGACACCCAGACTGGTGCAGGGAGAGGGGGACAGGGACACCCAGGATGGGGACAGGGCCACAGGGACACCCAAACTGGTGCAGGACAGGAACTGGGACACGCAGAGTGGTGCAGAATTGGGATGGGGACAGGGACACTCAGGATGGGGATGGGAACACAGGAACACCCAGACTGGTGCAGGATGGGGACGGGTGACCAGGGACACTCTGGATAGGGACAGGGACACCCAGACTTGTGCAGGGAGATGGGGACAGGGACACCCAGGATGGGGACAGGGACACAGGGACACCCAGGATGGGAACACAGGAACACCCAGACTGGTGCAGGATGGGGACGGGTGACCAGGGACACTCTGGATAGGGACAGGGACACCCAGACTTGTGCAGGGAGATGGGGACAGGGACACCCAGGATGGGGACAGGGACACCCAGGATGGGGACAGGGACACAGGGACACCCAGGATAGGGGACACAGGAACACCTAGACTGGTGCAGGATGGGGACGGGTGACCAGGGACACTCTGGATAGGGACAGGGACACCCAGGATGGGCACAGGACGTACTGGGACACCCAGGACGGGGCTGGGGACAGTGACAGGACCCCCTCCGTGTCCCCCGGCAGGAGAGCCGGAGTTCCGCTACGTGGCCGGGATGCACGGGAACGAGGTGCTGGGCCGGGAGCTGCTGCTGAACCTGATGGAATTCCTGTGCCGGGAGTTCCGCCGCGGCGACCCCCGCGTGGTGCAGCTGGTGACGGGCACGCGCATCCACCTGCTGCCCTCCATGAACCCCGACGGCTACGAGACCGCCTACAAGCTGGTACCGGGGACCCACAGACCCCAGAGATCCCACAGATCCCAGTGCCTGTCACACAGATCCCAGGGATCCCAGGGATCCCACCCCAGTGATCCCAGTGCCTGTCCCAGAGATCCCACAGATCCCAGTGCCTGTCACACAGATCCCAGGGATCCCACCCCAGTGATCCCGGTGATCCCAGTGCCTGTCCCGGTGATCCCATCCCAGTGATCCCAGTGCCTGTCCCAGAGATCCCACAGATCCCAGTGCCTGTCCCACAGATCCCAGGGATCCCAGGGATCCCACCCCAGAGATCCCAGTGCCCGTCCCAGTGATCCCAGGGATTCCAGGGATCCCACAGATCCCAGAGATCCTAGTGCCTGTCCTGGTGATCCCAGTGCCCATCCCAGTGCTGATCCCAGTGCCCATCCCAGTTGATCCCAGTGCCTGTCCCAGTGATCCCATCCCAGTGATCCCATCTCAGTGGCTGTGGTGCTCGTCCTGGTCACTGCAGTGCCTGTCCTGGTGATCCTGGTGCCCATCCCAGTGATCCTGGTGCCCATCCCCATTGCCATCCTGATGATCACATCCCCGTTCCTGTCCCGGTGATCCCAGTGCCCATCCCTGTTCCCATCCCAGTGTCCATCCCCGTTCCCATCCTGGTGATCCCAGTTCCCATCCCCGTTCCCATCCCAGTGATCCCAGTGCCCATCCCGGTGATCCCAGTGCCCATCCCAGTGATCCCAGTGCCCATCCCCGTTCCCATCCCAGTGATCCCGGTGCCCATCCTCGTTCCCATCCCAGTGATCCCGGTGCCCATTCCCATCCCGGTGATCCCGGTGCCCATCCCCGTTCCCATCCTGGTGATCCCAGTGCCCATCCCCATTCCCATCCCGGTGATCCCGGTGCCCATCCTCGTTCCCATCCCAGTGATCCCAGTGCCCATCCCAGTGCCCATCCCAGTGATCCCAGTGCCCATCCTCGTTCCCATCCCGGTGATCCCAGTGCCCATCCCAGTGATCCCAGTGCCCATCCCCGTTCCCATCCCAGTGATCCCAGTGCCCATCCCCATTCCCAACCCGGTGATCCCAGTGCCCATCCCGGTAATCCCAGTGCCCATCCCCATTCCCATCCCGGTGATCCCAGTGCCCATCCCAGTGATCCCAGTGCCCATCCCCATTCCCATCCCAGTGATCCCAGCGCCCATCCCCATTCCCATCCCGGTGATCCCAGTGCCCATCCCAGTGATCCCGGTGCCCATCCCCGTTCCCATCCCGGTGATCCCGGTGCCACGGCAGGGCTCGGAGCTGGCGGGATGGGCCATGGGCCGCTGGACGTACGAGGGCATCGACCTCAACCACAACTTTGCCGACCTGAACACGGCGCTGTGGGACGCCGAGGACAACGACCTGGTGCCCCACGAGTTCCCCAACCACTACATCCCCATCCCCGAGTACTACACCTTCGCCAACGCCACGGTGAGACCCCAGAACCCCCCAGCCCTTCTGGGATGGTGCCATGGTGGGACCCCAAAATCCTTGGAATTTTAAGACCCAAACCCTGGGAATTCCTGCCCCAAAACCTCAGGAATTCTGGCCCTAAAAACCTGGAAATTTTGGCCTCAAAATCCTGGAATACCCAGCCTTAAACCCCGGGAATTTCAGCCCCAAAATCCTGGGAATTTTATGACCCAAACCCTTTCAATTCTGGCCCCAAGAACCTGGGGATTCCAAGCTTAGAACTCTCAGAATTTCAGCCTGAAAATCCTGGGAATTTTAGCCCCAAAATCCTGGGAATTCCAGACCCAAAATCCTGGGAATTTCTCCCCCAAAACCCTGGGAACTTCTGCCCCAAAATCCTTGGAATTTTAAGATCCAAACCCTGGGAATTCCTGCCCCCAAACCTCAGGAATTCTGGCCACAAAACCTGGAAATTTTAGCCTCAAAATCCTGGAATACTCAGCCCTGAACCCTGGGAATTCCAGCCCCAAAATCCTGGGAGTTTCATCCCCCAAATCCTTGGAATTTTAAGACCCAAACCCTGGGAAACACCAAGCGCAGGTGCCAGCATGGGTGACACCGCGTGGCTGACACCACGTGGGTGACACCACACGTGTGCCATCGGTGCCACAGCATGGGTGACACCGCATGGGAGACACTGCATGGGTGCCATCGGTGACACCACACAGGTGACACCGCACGGGTGACACCACACGGGTGCCATCAGTGCCACGGCATGGGTGACACTGCACAGATGACACCGCACGGGTGCCATCAGTGCCATGGCACAGGTGACACCGCACGGGTGACACCACACGTGTGCCATCGATGCCACGGCATGGGTGACACCACACGGGTGCCATCGGTGACACCGCACAGGTGACACTGCACTGTTGACACTGCACGGGTGCCATCGGTGCCATGGCACAGGTGACACGGCATGGGTGACACCGCACAGGTGCCATCGGTGACACCGCACGGGTGACACTGCACAGGTGCCATCAGTGACACCACACAGGTGACACAGCATGGGTGACACCGCACAGGTGCCATCAGTGCCATGGCACAGGTGACACCACATGGGTGACACCACACGGGTGACACCGCATGGGTGCCATCAGTGCCATGGCACAGATGACACCGCACAGGTGACACCGCACGGGTGCCATCAGTGCCATGGCACGGGTGCCACCGCACGGGTGCCACCGCACGGGTGCCATCGGTGCCACCCCGGCGCAGGTGGCCCCGGAGACGCGGGCGGTGATCGCGTGGATGCAGCGCTACCCGTTCGTGCTGAGCGCCAACCTGCACGGCGGCGAGCTGGTGGTCACCTACCCCTTCGACATGACCCGCACCTACTGGAAGGCCCAGGAGCTGACCCCCACGCCGGACGACGGCGTTTTCCGCTGGCTGGCCACCGTCTACGCCACCGCCAACCTGGCCATGGCCAGCGGCGAGCGCCGCCGCTGCCACTACGACGACTTCACGCGTTTCGGCAACATCATCAACGGAGCCAACTGGCACACGGTGGCTGGCAGTGAGTTGGGGTGGTTTGGGAGGTTTGTGTTCGGTTTTTTGGCATTTGTGTCACCCCTTGTCACGATCTGCTCAACACGAGTGGGAGTCGTGATGGTTTGTTCAACCCCGGGGTGCAAAAGACAAAAAGCAGAGACTCAGGTTTTATTCAGCAGAAAGCAGCAATGCAGTTTATTGTGTGAAAACAATTCAGTTTTGTGGTAGAAGAGAGAGAGAGAGAGGTAAATGAAATGAAGTAAAAGGGGTGAGAGAGAGAGAGAAAGAGAGAGAAAAGATGGGAATAGCTGCCAACAGAAGGGACGAGTCCTCAAGTCGTCCAACCATGGACGCATCTTCAATCCATTGGGGAGAAAGAGATCTCAAAGTCTCTTTAGGAAAGTCACTTTTATAGTCCTTTTCCAAAGCGAGTGGCCTCTGGCCCAAAGGTGGGGAGATTTATGGGCTATTGTATGTGGAGATCATTGCTCCAACAAACAGGGGCAGGAGCAGGGAGCTATAACCAGCACCCTGCTGAGAGCAGCGTGCCAGGGCAGCACCAGGGACAGGCACAAACAGCCCTGGGCAGCACCAGGGACAGGCACAAACAGCCCTGGGCAGCACCAGGGACAGGCACAAACAGCCCTGGGCAGCACCAGGGACAGCCACAAACAGCCCTGGGCAGCACCAGGGACAGTCACAAACAGCCCTGGGCCAGCATCCACCTGGGCCAGGCCAGAGCTCAGCTCCAGAGCAGCAGTGGGGTCCGGGGTCTCAGACTCTGATGATGGTCGGGAGGCAGATCAGAGAAATTTCAGACTGACTCTTCCCCCCCTGTGCTGCTCAGGTATGAATGATTTCAGCTACCTGCACACCAACTGCTTTGAGATCACCGTGGAGCTGTCCTGTGACAAATTCCCGCACGCCTCCGAGCTGCCCGAGGAGTGGGAGAACAACCGGGAGTCGCTGCTGCTCTTCATGGAGCAGGTCGGGCACGGGGGGGGCTCGGGGGCGGCACCCGGGGGTGGGGACACGGATCAAGGGAGGGCAAAGCCACCCCGGGGATGTCTGTGAGGAGCGGGATGGGAATGGGGGTGCTGGGACATTCTGGGATCATGGGGACACTGGGGAAGGGGGGTCCAGGATGGGGGATTTGGGGGTGCTGGGACAATCGGGACACTGAGGAAGGGGTCCAGAGTGGGGGGATTTGGGGATTGAGGTATGGGGGCACTGGGGAAGGGGGGGGTCCAGAGTGGGCAGTCTGGGGGTGCTGGGATAATGGGGACACTGAGAAAGGGGTCCAGGATGGAGGATTTGGCATGTTGGGCCATGGGGACATTGAGGGAAATCCAGGTAGTTCTGGGATCATGGGGACACTGAGGAAGGGGGTCCAGGCCGGGGATTTGGGGGGAGGGGGGTGAGATATGGGGATAGTGGGGGGGTCTGGAGGTGCTGGGACAATGGGGACAGTGGGGGAAGGGCAGTCCAGGATGGGGGATTGGGATCTGGGGATACTGGGGGAGATCCAGGTGGCTCTGGGATCATGGGGACGGTGGGAAACAGGGGTCCAGAGTAGCAGATTTAGGGGAGTTTGAGACATGGGGACACTGGGGGCATCTGGGGGTGCTGGGAACATGGGGACACGGGGAAAGAGGGCCCAGGATGGGGGATTTGGGGGGGGGGGGTTGGGTTGGGACATGGGGGTATTGGGGGGGTCTGGGGGTGTTAAGGCCAGGGGGACACTGGGGAAAATGGGTCCAGGATGGAGGATTTGGGGTGGGTTGGGACATGGGGACACTGGGAGAGGCCTGAGGGTGCTGGGACAAGGGGGACACTGGGGAAAGGGGGTCCAGGATGAGGAATTTGGGGCTGCTGGGACCATAGGGACACTGGGGGAGGTCTGGGGGTTTGGGACAATGGGGACACTGAGGTAGGGGTCCAGGATGGGGGATTTGGGGATGTTTGGGGCAATGGGGACACTGGGTCACAGGCACGGCCAGGGAACCCCAGGGGGTCTCCGTAACCTTTTGGGGGGAAACACGGGGACATTGCAGGGGGACACGAGCACAGCAGGGTGGCAGCGGGACAGGGCTGTCCCCAAACACCGAGGGTGGCACTGGGAGGGGGGACACACCTGTGCCACGCCCCCGGCTCCAGGTGCACCGTGGGATCAAGGGCGTGGTTCGGGACAGCGACACCGAGCTGGGCATCCCCAACGCCATCATCTCCGTGGATGGCATCAACCACGACGTCCGCACCGGTACCGGGCACCGGGACGGGATTTGGGTGGGATTTGGGGTGGGGGAAACGGGATCAGGCTGGGAATGAAGGTGGGATAAGGACAGGGATGCGATGGGATGGGATGGGAATGGGGTGAGGCTGGGAAAATGGATGGGGTGGGGATAGGAATGGGGAAAGGAATGAGATGGGATTTGGGGATGGGATTGGGAATTGGAGATGGGGATGGAAAGGGGATGGAATGGGATGGGGGTGGGAATAGGGATGGGGCAGGAACGGATGGCACTGGAGATGTGAATGGGACAGGGCTGGGGACAGGAAAGGAATGAGATGGGATTTGGGGATAGGGCTGGGGATTGCAGATGGCAATGGAAGCAGGATTAGACTGGGAATGGGGACGGGATCGGGACAGGAATGAGATTGGGGATGGGAATAGGAATGGGATAAGAACAGGAATGGGGCTGGGAACGAGGACAGGGATGGGAACAGGGACAGTGACACGGCCCCCGCCGCAGCCTCGGACGGGGACTACTGGCGGCTACTGAACCCGGGCGAGTACGAGGTGACGGCGCGGGCCGAGGGCTACGAGGCGGCCACGCAGCCGTGCCGGGTTTACTTCGAGAACGTTCCCACCCCGTGCAGCTTCCGCCTGGCGCGGGCACGGGGCCGGCACCGGCCCGGGAGGACCCGGCCGGGCCCCGACCCGGCCCTGCGGCTGCAGCGGCTGCGCCTCCGCCGCCTGCGCGCCCACGGCCGCGGGCAGTGACCGGAGCAGGGCGGCCCCGGGGCCGCGGGCTCGGCCGGGGGCGCGGGGGAAGGGGGGAAAAGGGTGGGACGGCTCGTAGTAAAGTTTGGCTGTGCTGCCGCTGCGAGTCTGCGACCGGGAACGGGATCGAGAACGGGATCGGGAACGGCACCGGGAGCGGGACTCGATCCCGCCCCGCCGGGAACTCTGCGAGGCCACGCCCCTTCGCCAGGCCACGCCCCTGGCTGCGCATCATGGGGCCTCCACGCCAAGCCCCGCCCATTCTCTGCTGACCAATACAAATTCCGTGCCCC
>JAREIS010001122.1:0-14524 GCA_030060385.1 Muscicapa striata striata
TGAAAGGAAATTTCTTCAGGAAAGGGAATAATCGCGAATTCAATGAGCATCATTTGGGCAAGCTTTGGCATATTCCTGCACTTCCTGTCATCCATGTATTTTAGTGTTTTCTTGTTTGATTTTCCTGTTTTTTGCCACTTTTCTTTTAACAGCCTTCAACAGGCTCTTTTCCTTTCCTCCAATTCCAGCATGTTTTTAGGGATATTGAGCATTTGGGCCTTTCTGACTCTTTTCATCCAGTCACTTTTACTTTTTCTCTGTTTCGAATTTCTCCTTTCTCTCACCATTTAATTTCTTTAGCAACCTCTAAGATTCTATTTTATCCTTTCTTCCTTCATTTCAGAGCTTTTCCAGTCATTTCAGAAGTTTTCTTATTTCCAGCCACCTCTACTCATCTCAGGCCATTTCAGCGTGGTCACCCTCTTATGAATTTCGGGTTTTCCATGATTTATTTCATTACATCATATCTCCTTTTCCGGTTTCTAGACTTTGTCCTGCAATTTCAGGATTTCATTCCTTCTGAAAGTTTCCTTTCAGGAAAGGGAATGAAATCCGCAATTCAATGAGCATCATTTGGGCAAGCTTGTGCATATTCCTGCACTTCCTGTCATCCATGTACTTTTATGTTTCTCGGTTTGATTTTCCTGTTTTTTCAATTTCTTTTACAGCTCTCAACAGGCTTTATTTCTTTCCTCCTATTCCAGCATGTTTAGGGATATTGAGAAGTTTTGGGCCATTTCCCTGCACTCTTTTCATCCCAGTCATTTTACTGTTTCTTCGTTTCGAATTTGCCTCCTTTCTCACGATTTAATTCTTTAGCAACCTCTTACAGATATGATTTTATCCTTTCTTCATTCATTCAGGCTTTTGCCAAGCATTTGAGTGTTTCCTTTCTCCAGCCACTCTACTTTTTCAGGCCATTTCAGCGTGGTCACCCCTTCTATGAATTTCGGATTTCTTCCATCGTTTCATTTCCATACTCATATCTCCTTTCCTGCAGGTTTCTAGACTTTGTCCTGCATTTCAGATTTCATTCCCTTTCCTGAAAGGAACTTCCTTTCGAGGAATGAAATCCTGCAATTCAATGAGCATCATTTGGGCTAAGCTTTGTGCATTTCCTGACTTCCTGTCATCCATGTACTTTTAGTGTTTTCGTCTCGATTTTCGCCGTTTTTGTTCACTCATTTCTTTTAACAGCCTTCAACAGGCTTTGCTTTCTTTCCTCCTATTCGCATGTTTTTAGGATATTGAGCAAGTTTTGGGCCATTTCCTTCTAGATTTCATCCCAGGACATTTTACTGTTTCTCTCGATTCGAATTTGCTCTTCTTTCTGCTCATTCCATTATTTTAGCAACCTACTTTAAGATTCTATTTTATCCTTTTTCCTTCATTTCAGGAGCTTTTCCAGTCATTTCAGCAAGTTGTCCTTTATTTCACACTCTACTCATCTCAGGCATTTCAGCTGGTCACCTTTATGATTTCGGATTTTTCCATCGATTTATTTCATTACATCATATCTCCTTTCCTGCAGGTTTTCAGACTTTGTCCTGCCATTTCAGTTATCCTTTCCTGAAGGAAATCCTTCCTTCAGGAAAGGGAATGAAATCCTGCGATCAAGAGCATCATTTGGAAGCTTTGGTGCATATTCCTGCACTTCCTGTCATCCATGTATTTTTAGTGTTTTCGTTTGGATTTTCCTGTTTTTTGCCATTTCGTTTTTAACAGCCTCTCAACAGGCTCGTTATTCCTTTCTCCGTAATTGCAGATGTTTTTAGGGATATTTGAGCAAGTTTTGGGCACTGTCTCACTTTTCATCCCAGTCACTTTTACTGTTTTCTCTGGTTTGAATTTGCCTCCTTTCTCTCCCATTTCATTTTTAGCAACCTCTGAAGATTCTATTTTATCCTTTCTTCCTTCATTTCAGGAGCTTTTCCGAGTCATTTCAGCAAGTTTTTCCTTTATTTCCAGCCACCTCTACTCATCTCAGGCATTTCAGCTGGTCACCCCTTTATGAATTTCGGATTTCTTCCATCGCATTTCATTTCATTACATCATATCTCCTTTCCTCCAGGTTTCTCAGACTTTGTCCTGCATTTCAGGATTTCATTCCTTTCCTGAAAGAAATCCTTCCTTTCAGGAAGGAATGAAATCCCGAATCAATGAGCATCATTTGGGAAGCTTTGGTGCATATTCCTGCACTTCCTGTCATCCATGTACTTTTAGTGTTTTCTGTTTTGGATTTTCCCTGGTTTTTTGCTATTTCTGCTTTTTTTTTAACAGCCTCTCAACAGGCTGTTTTCTTTCCTCCATGATTCAGCATGTTTTAGGGATATTGAGAAGTTTTGGGCCATTTCGCACTACTTTTCATCCCAGTCACTTTTACTGTTTTCTCTGGTTTGAATTTGCTCTCCTTTCTCTCACCATTTAATTTCTTTAGCAACCTCTAAGATTCTATTTTATCCTTTCTTCCTTCATTTCAGGATGCTTTTCAAGTCATTGGCAGGTTTTGCTTTGTTTCCAGCCACTCTACTCATCTCAGGCCATTTCAGCGTGGTCACCTTTTATGAATTTCCGGGATTTCTTCCATCGATTTAATTTCATTACATCATATTCCTTTCCTGAGGTTTCTCGACTTGTCCGCCATTTCAGGATTTATTCCTCTTTTCAGAAAGGAATAATCTTGTCAATGGCATCATTTGCAAGCTTTGTGTATTCCTGCACTCTGTCATCATGTATTAGTGTTTCTTGTTTGATTTTCCTGTTTTTGCATTTCTTTTAACAGCCTCAACAGGTCTTATTCTTTCCCTTGCATGTTTTTAGGATATGAGAAGTTTGGCACTGTCTGCACTTTTCATCCAGTCCTTTCTGTTTCTCGTTTGAATTTGCTCCTTTTCTCGCCATTTATTTTAAACCTTGAAGATTCTATTTATCCTTTCCTTCATTTCAGAGGCTTTTCAGTCATTTCAGCAAGTTTTCTTTATTTCACCACTACTCATCTCAGGCCATTTCAGCTGGTCACCTTATGATTTCGATTCTTCCATGATTTAATTCATACATCTATTCCTTTCACGGTTCTCAGACTTTGTCTAGATTTCAGATTCATTCCTTTCTGAAAGAATCTCTTTCAGGAAGGGAATGAAATCTCATCATGAGATCTTGGCTTTATATTCTCACTTCCTGTCATCCCATGTCTTTTAGTGTTTTCTTCGGATTTTCCTGTTTTTCCATTTCGTTTTTAACAGCTTCAAAGGCTCGTTTTCCTTTCTCAATTGCATGTTTTGGATATTGAAAGTTTTATTGTCTGCACTCTTTCATCCAGTACTTTACTGTTTTCTCGGTTTGAATTGCTCTCCTTTCTCCCATTTATTTCTTTAGAACCCTCTGAAGATTCTATTTATCCTTTCTTCCTTCATTTCAGGAGCTTTTCCGAGTCATTTCAGCAAGTTTTTCTTATTTCGCCACCTCTACTCATCTCAGGCCATTTCACGTGGTCACCCTTTATGAACTCCTTTCCTCAGGTTTCTCACCCTTTGTCCTACCATTTCAGGATTTCATTCCCCCTTCCTGAAAGGAAATCCTTCCTTTCAGGAAAGGGAATGAAATCCTGCGAATTCAATGAGCATCATTTGGGCAAGCTTTTATATATTCCTGCACTTCCTGTCATCCCATGTACTTTTAGTGTTTTCTTGTTTCTGGATTTTCCTGTTTTTTCATTTGCTTTTTTTTAACAGCCTCTCAACAGGTCTTCTCAGGCCATTTCAGCGTGGTCACCCTTTTGAATTTCGATTCTTCCATCGATTTCATTTCATTACATCATTCCTTCCTAGTTTTAGACTTTGTCTCATCAGATTTCATTCCTTTCTGAAATTTCCTTTCAGAGGAATGAATCTTAATCAATAGCATCATTTGCAGCTTTTGTATTCGCACTTCTTCATGACTTTTATGTTTTCTGGTTGATTTTCCTGTTTTTCCATTTTTTTTAACAGCTTCAACAGCTGTTTCTTCTCCAATTCCAGCATGTTTTGGATATGAGTAGTTTTGGCATTTCTGACTTTTCATCCAGTCACTTCTGTTTTCTCGTTTGATTTGCTCCTTTCTCTCACATTTATTTTTAAACCCTCTAAGATTCTATTTTATCTTTTCCTTCATTTCAGGAGCTTTTCGAGTCATTTCAGAGTTTTCCTTTATTTCCAGCCACTCTACTCATCTCAGGCATTTCACGTGGTCACCCTTTATGAATTTCGATTGTTTTCTGTTTCGAATTTGCCTCCATTTCTCCTCCCATTTATTTTTTAGCAACCACTTGAAGATTCTATTTATCCTTTCTTCCTTCAATTCAGGAGGTTTTCATATTTCAGCAAGTTTTCTTATTTCAGCCACTCTACTCATCCTTAGGCCATTTCAGCTGGTCACCCCTTTTGGTGAATTTCCGATTTTCCATCGATTTCATTTCATTACATCATATCTCCATTCCTTTGGGTTTCAGACTTTGTCTCAATATTTCAGGATTTCATTCCTTTCCTGATAAGAAATCCTTCCTTTCAGGAATGGGAATGAATTTCAGCGTGGTCACCCTTTATGAATTTCCGATTTCTCATCGATTTATTTCATTACATCATATCTCCTTTCCGTTGACTTGTCCCATTAGGATTTATTCTTCAAGAAAGGGAATGAATCTGATAATGAGCATCATTTGGCAGCTGTATATCACTTCTCATCCCATGTACTTAGTGTTTCTCTTGATTTTCTGTTTTTCATTTTTTAATATTCAACAGGCTATCTTTCCGATTGCATGTTTTGGATATTGAGTTTATTGTCTGCACCTTATCCATACTTTTCTGTTTTCTCGTTTCGAATTCTCTTTCATTTATTTTTAGAACCTTAGATTTATTTATCCTTTCTTCATTTCAGATTGTTTTTATTCATTTCAGCAGTTTTTCTTATTTCAGCCATTACTCATCTCAGGCCATTTCAGCTGACTCTTTATAATTTCCGATTTCTCCATCGATTTATTTCATTACATCATATCTCCTTTCTCAGGTTTAGACTTTGTCTATTTCAGATTATCCTTCCTGAAAGGAAATCTTCTTCGGAAAGGAATGAATCCTGGAATTAATGAGCATCATTTGGAAGCTTTGGCATATTCCGCACTTCCTGTCATCCCATACTTTTAGTGTTTTTCTGGTTTTGATTTTCCTGTTTCTTTTTTTAATAGCTTCAACAGGCTCTTATTCTTCTCCGTAATTAGCATGTTTTAGGATATTGAGTAAGTTTTGGCCACTTGTCTGACTCTTTCATCCAGTCACTTTTACTGTTTTCTTCTGTTTGAATTTGCTCTCCTTTCTCCATTTCATTTTTAGAACCACTCTAAGATTCTATTTATCCTTCTTCCTTCATTTCAGAGCTTTCCAGTCATTTAGCAAGTTTTCTTTATTTCAGCCACTCTACTCATCTCAGGCATTTCAGTGGTCACCTTTATGAATTCCGGGTTTCTTCCATCGATTTCATTTCATTACATCATTCTTTCCGCCAGGTTTCAGACTTGTCCAGCATTTAGATTTATCCCCTTCCTGAAAGGAAATCCTTCCTTTCGAAGGAATGAATTGCAATCAATGAGCATCATTTGGGCAAGTTTGGCATATTCTGCACTTCCTGTCATGCCATGTACTTTAGTGTTTTTTGCTTTCTGTTTTTAATTTTTTGTTAGCTCAACAGGCTTATTTTTCTCTGATTAGCATGTTTTAGGATATTTGATGTTTGGCCATTTCTGCACTATTTCATCCTAGCACTTTACTGTTTTCTGTTTGAATTTCTTCCTTTCACCATTATTTTTAGAACCACAGATTCTATTTTATCCTTTCTTCCTCATTTCAGGATGCTTCCAGTATTTGAAGTTTCTTTTTCAGCCACTCTACTCATCAGGCATTTCATGCACCCTTATGAATTTCCGATTTTTCCATCGATTTCATTTCATAATCATCTCCTTCCTGCCGGTTTCTAGACTTTGTCCCATTTCAGGATTTCATTCCTTCGAAGGAATCTTCTTCAGGAAAGGGAAGAATCCCGATCAATGAGCATCATTTGGAGCTTTGTGATATTCTGCACTTCCTTCATCCCATGACTTTTAGTGTTTTCTGTTTCGATTTTCCTGTTTTTCATTTCTTTTAACAGCTCTAACAGGTTCTGTATTCTTTCCTCCAATTAGCATGTTTTAGGATATTAAAGTTTTGCATTGTCTGCACTCTTTTCATCCAGTACTTTTACTGTTTTTCTTTGAATTTCTCTCCTTCTTCTCATTTATTTTTAGACATCTAAGATTCTATTATCCTTTCCTTCATTTTGCTTAGTATTTAGCAAGTTTTCTTATTTCAGCCACTTACTCATCTCAGGCATTTCACTCCTCTTATGAATTTCCGATTTCTTCCATCGATTTATTTCATTACATCATATCTCCTTTCCTAGTTTTCTAGACTTGTCCTCATTTCAGGATTTATTCCTTTCCTAAAGGGAACCTTCCTTCAGGAAGGGAATGAAATCTGCAACTTATGAGATCATTTGGGAGCTTGTGCATATTCTGACTTCCTGTCATCCATGACTTTTAGTGTTTTGCTTGATTTTCCTGTTTTCCATTTCTTTTAAGCTCTCAACAGGTTGTATTCTTTCCCAATTGCAGCATGTTTAGGAATTGAGTGTTTGCCATTTCTGATTTTCATCCAGTACTTTTACTGTTTTCTGTTTCGAATTTGCCTCCTTTCTCACATTTATTTTTAGCAACCCTTAAGATTCTATTTATCCTTTTCCTTCATTTCAGGAGTTTTCCAGTCATTTAGCAATTTTTCTTATTTCAGCCACTTACTCTATCTCAGGCTATTTCATGGCTACCTCTTTATGAATTTCCGGATTTTTCCATCGATTATTTCATTATCATATCTCTTTTCCCGCGGGTTTCAGACTTTGTCTCGTTATTTCAGGATTTGCCTTCCTTCTGAAAGGAAATCCTTCTTCAGGGAAAGGGAATGAAACTCATGACCATAATGAGTATCATTTGGGCAAGCTTTGGTGCATATTCGCACTTCCTGTCATCCTATGTACTTTTAGTGTTTTCTTTGTTGATTTTCCTGTTTTTTTATTTGCTTTTAATAGCTCTCAACAGGTCTGATTCCTTTCCTCCAGATTAGCATGTTTTTAGGATAATTGAGAGTTTTGGCTATTGTCTGACTACTTGTTTCATCCAGTCACTTTTACTGTTTTCTTCAGTCTGAATTTGCCTCTCCTTTCTCCATTCATTTTTTTAGCAACCTCTAAGATTCTATTTATCCTTTTTCTTCATTTCGAGCTTTTCATTTTGATTTTTCTATTTACCACTTACTCATCTAGGCTATTTATGGTCACCTTATGAATTTCGATTTTTCCATCGATTTATTTCATACATATATCTCTTCCTGGGTTTTAGACTTGTCTCCATTTAGGATTATCCTTCCTAAGGAAATCCTTCAGAAAGAATGAATCCAATCAATGAGATCATTTGAGTTGGATATTCTGCACTTCTCATCCATATTTTAGTTTTGTTGATTTTCCTGTTTTTTTCATTCTTTTTTTTAACAGCCTTCAACAGGCTCGTTATTCTTTCTCCAATTCAGCATGTTTTTAGGATATTAGAGTTTTGGGCCACTTGTCTGCTACTCTTTTCATCCAGTACTTATTGTTTTCTGTTTGAATTTGTCTCCTTTTCTCACATTTAATTTTTTAGAACCTTCTAAGATTCTATTTTATCCTTTCTTCCTTCATTTAGAGTTTTCTAGTCATTTCAGCAAGTTTTTCTTATTTCAGCCACTTCTACTATCTCAGGCTATTTCAGTGGTTACCTTATAATTTGATTTTTCCATCGATTTCATTTCATTACATATATCTCCTTTCCTAGGTTTCAGACTTTGTCGATTTCAGATTTCATTCCTTCCGAAGAACCTTCTTTCAGAAAGGAATGAAATCCTGAATCTAATGAGATCATTTGGTAAGCTTTGTATATTCCTGCACTCTGTCATCCTGTACTTTTAGTGTTTTCGTTTGATTTCCTGTTTTTCCATTTTTTTTTTTAAGCTTCAACAGGTCTGATTCTTTTCCAGATTGCATGTTTTAGGATATTTGAGGTTTGCATTGTCTGCACTACTTTTCATCCTAGTACTTTACTTTTTCTGTCTGAATTTGTCTCCTTTCTTCCATTTCATTTTAGAACTCTTAGATTCTATTTTATCCTTTCTTCCTTCATTTGATGCTTTCAGTCATTTCAGAGTTTTTTATTTCAGCCACTTACTATCTCAGGCTATTTAGTATACCCTTTATGAATTTCCGATTTTCCATCGATTTCATTTCATTACATACATCTCCTTTCCTCAGGTTTCAGACTTTGTCCTGCATTTCAGGATTTCATTCCTTTCCTGAAGAATCTTCTTCAGAAAGGAATGAACCAATCATGAGATCATTTGAGCTTGTGATATTCTGCACTTGCATCTGATTTATTTTTCTGTTGATTTCCTTTTTTGCATTTTTTTTTATGCTTCAAAGGTTATTCTTTCTCCATGATAGTTAGGATATGAGTTCATTTCGACATTATCCGATTATTTTTGTTAATTTTTCTTTCCATTTATTTAAACTCAGATCATTATTTCCTTCATTTAGGTTTGTTAAAGTTTATTTAGCACTTTATCTGTATTTAGGTACTTTAATTCGATTTCATCGATTTCAATCATATTCTTTCGTTGATTGTCATTGATTTCCTTCGAAGACTTAGAAGGGAATCGACTAATGAGATCATTTGGGTAAGCTTTGCATATTCTGCACTTCTGTCATGCCATTTTTAGTGTTTTCTGTTTCGATTCTCCCGTTTTTTTACATATTTTTTTAGCTTCAACAGGTTATTCTTCTCCGATTCAGATGTTTTAGGATATTAGAGTTTTGCATTTGCATTTCATCCAGCACTTTTATTGTTTTCTGTTTGAATTTCTCCTTCTCCATTTATTTAAACCTTAAGATTCTATTTATCTTCTTTCATTTAGAGTTTCAGTATTTCGTATGTTTTATTTCAGCCATCTATCATCTCAGGCTATTTAGCTGCACCTTATGAATTTCTGATTTTTCCATCGATTTATTTCATTACATCATTCTCCTTTCCAGGTTTTAGATTTGTCCAATTTCAGATTTATCTTCTGAAAGGAATCTTTCAGAAAGGGAATGAATCCTGAATTAATGAGACATTTGGAGTTGTAATTCTCACTTCCTGTCATCCATGTATTTTATGTTTTTCTGGTTTGATTTTCCTTTTTCTTTTTTTAATAGCTTACAGGTCTCATTTTTCTCATGATCAGCATGTTTAGATATTGAGTTTGGCATTCTGCACTTTTCATCCAGTACTTTACTGTTTTCTCTTTGAATTTGCTCCTTTTTCACATTATTTTAGAACCTCTAAGATTCTATTTATCCTTCTTCCTTCATTTCGAGTTTTCCAGTTATTTCAGTAAGTTTTCTTTATTTCCAGCCACTCTACTCATCTCAGGCTATTTAGCGTGTCACCCTTTATGAATTTGATTTTCCATCGATTTATTTCATTCATCAATTCTTTTCTGCTGGTTTGATTTGTCTATTAGATTTCTTTCCTGAAAGGATTCAGATAATCCTCACCAATAGATTTTAGTTTGTTTATTCGACTTCCTGTCATCATGATTAGTGTTTTCGTTTCGGATTCTTTTTTTCCTTTTTTAATACCTTCAACAGGCTCGTATTCTTTCCTCATGCAGCATGTTTTAGGATATTGAGGTTTGGCTATTGTCTGCACTCACTTTTCATCCCAGTCACTTTATGTTTTCTCGTTTGAATTTTCTCCTTTCTCTATTTCATTTTTAGCAACCACTCTAAGATTCTATTTTATCCTTTCTTCTTCATTTCAGGAGTTTTCAGTCATTTCAGCGTTTTCTTATTTCAGCCACTCTACTCATCTCAGGCATTCAGCGTATACCCTTTATGAATTTCCGATTTCTTCCATCGATTTCATTTCATTACATCATATCTCTTTCCTGGTTTTAGACTTGTCCTCACATTTCAGATTATTCCCTGAAGGAATTCCTTCGAAGGAATGAATCCTAATCAATGAGATCATTTGGAGCTTTGTGCATATTCCTGCACTTCCTGTCATCCATGATTTTATGTTTCTGTGATTTTCCTGGTTTTTTTTATGCTTTTTTAACAGCTTCTCAACAGGCTCTGTTATTCTTTCCATGATTGCAGATGTTTTAGGATATTAGAGTAGTTTGGCTATTCTGCTACTCTTTATCCAGTCACTTTATGTTTTTCGTTTGAATTTGCTCTTCTTTCATTTATTTTAGTAACCTCTAAGATTCTTTTATCCTTCTCCTTCATTTAGGAGTTTTCTAGTCATTTCAGTGTTTTCTTTATTTCAGCCACTTTATTTCAGGCTATTTAGTACACCTTTATGAATTTCGATTTTCCATCGATTTATTCATTAATCATATCTCTTCTGGTCTGACTTGTCCAGCATTTCAGATTTCATCTTTCCTAAAGGAAACCTTCTTCAGAAAGAATGAACTCAATATGAGCACATTTGGGAAGCTTTGTGCATATTCTGCACTCTTCATCCAGTACTTTTAGTGTTTTCTTTGATTTCGTTTTTCTTTTTCATTTTTTAATGCTTCTAACAGGCTCTGTTATTCTTTCTCCTATTCAGTATGTTTTTAGGATATTAGAGTAAGTTTGGCTACTTGTCTGCACTATTTTCATCCTAGTACTTTTATGTTTTCGTTTGAATTTGCTCCTTTCTTCACATTTATTTTAGTAACCACTCTGAAGATTCTATTTATCCTTTTCCTTCATTTCAGAGGCTTTTCCAGTCATTTCAGAAGTTTTTCTTATTTCCAGCCACTCTATCATCTTAGGCTATTTCAGCGTGGTCACCCTTATGAATTTGGGTTTTTCCATCGATTTCATTTCATTACATCAATCTCCTTTCCTGCAGGTTTCTAGACTTTGTCTCACATCTTCAGGATTTCATTCCTTTCCTGAAAGGAATCCTTCCCTTCAGGAAAGGAATGAAATCCGACAATGAGATCATTTGGAGCTTTGGTATATTCCTGACTTCTGTCATCCATGCTTTTAGTGTTTTCTGTTTGGATTTTCCTGTTTTTCATCATTTGTTTTAACAGCCTCAACAGGCTTGTTATTCTTTCCAGATTCAGCATGTTTTAGGATATTTGAGCAATTTTAGACTTCTACTTTTATCCAGTACTTTTGTTTTTTCTTGTCTGAATTTGCTTCCTTTTTCCTATTTAATTTTTAGAACCTCTAAGATTCTATTTTATCCTTCTTCCTTCATTTCAGGAGCTTTTCAGCTATTTCAGCAAGTTTTTCTTATTTCCAGCCACTTACTCATCTCAGGTATTTAGGTGGTCACCCTTATGAATTTCGATTTTTCCATCGATTTCATTTCATTACATCATATCTCCTTCCTGGTTTCAGACTTTTTCCTGCATTTCAGGATTTCATCCTTTCCTGAAAGGAAATCTCTTTCAGGAAAGGGAATGAATCCTGATCTAATGAGCATCATTTGCAAGCTTGGATATTCCTGCACTTCTGTCATCCATGTACTTTTAGTGTTTTCTGGTTTGATTTTCCTGGTTTTTTCTTATTTCTTTTAATAGCCTTCAACAGGCTCTGTTATTCTTCTCTCCAGATTCCAGATGTTTTTAGGATATTAGAAGTTTTTGGCCACTTGTCTAGTATTTTTTCATCCAGCTACTTTTATTTTTCTCGTTCTTGAATTTGTTTCCTTTCATTTCATTTTAGACCTTATAATTTATTTTACCTTCTTCCTTCATTTAGGAAGCTTTTCAGTATTTTAATGTTTCTTTATTTCAGCCACTCTACTATTCAGCTATTTATGGTACCCCTTTTATGAATTTCGATTTTTCCATGATTTCATTTATTACATCATATCTCTTCCTTTGTTTCTAGACTTTGTCTCATTTAGATTATCCTTCCTTCTAGGAAAGGGAATGAACTCAGATCTCAATGAGATCATTTGTAAGTTTTGTATATTCCTGCACTTCTGTCATCCATGTACTTTTAGTTTTTCTGTTTCTGATTTTCCTTGTTTTTCAATTTTCTTTAATAGCTTCAATAGGTCTGATTCTTTCTCCGAATTGCATGTTTTTAGGATATTTGAGCAGTTTTGAGCCACTTGTCTGACTACTTTTCATCCAGTCACTTTTACTGTTTTCTCTGTTTGAATTTGTCTCCTTTTCTCACATTTATTTTTAGAACCTCTTATAGATTCTATTTATCCTTTTCCTTCATTTCAGGAGGCTTTTCATCATTTAAGTTTTGTTTATTTCCAGCCACTCTACTTCATCTCTAGGCTATTTCAGTGGTACCTCTTTATGAATTTCCGATTTTTCCATCGATTTCATTTCATACATCATATCTCCTTTCCTTGGGTTTCAGACTTTGTCCAGATTTGATTTCATCCCTTTCCTGAAAGGAAATCCTTCCTTCAGGAAGGAATGAACCGGAATCTAATGAGCATCATTTAAGCTTGGTATATTCCTGCACTTCTGTCATCCATGTACTTTTAGTTTTCTGGTTCTGATTTTCCTGTTTTTTTTCTTTTATTAAGCTCTCAACAGGTCTTGACTTTCTTTTCCCCAGATTAGCATGTTTTAGGATATTTGATAAGTTTTGAGCTACTTGTCTGCTTATTTTCATCCCTACTTACTATGTTTTTCTGTTTGAATTTGTCTCCTTTCTCACCTTTCATTTTTTAGTAACCTCTAAGATTCTATTTTATCCTTTTCCTTCATTTAGGAGCTTTTCAGCTATTTCAGTAAGTTTTTCTTTATTTCAGCACACTTACTCATCTCAGGCTATTTCAGCTGGTTACCCTTTATGAATTTCCGATTCTTCCATCGTATTCATTTCATTACATCATATCTCCTTTCCTAGGTTTCAGACTTTGTCTCAGCATTTCAGGATTTATTCCTTTCCTGAAAGGAAACTTCTTTCAGGAAAGGAATGAAACCTGAACAATGAGCTACATTTGGGCAAGCTTTGTCATATTCCTGCACTTCCTGTCATCCCATGACTTTTAGTGTTTTCTGTTTGATTTTCCTGTTTTTCATTTGCTTTTAATAGCCTTCAACAGGCTCTGTTATTCTTTTCTCATGATTCAGCATGTTTTAGGATATTGAGTGTTTTGGCACTTTCTGCACTACTTTCATCCAGTCACTTTTATGTTTTCTCGGTTTGAATTTGTCTCTTTCTCACATTTATTTTTAGTAACTCTTAAGATTCTATTTATCCTTTCTTCCTTCATTTCAGGAGTTTCAGTTTATTTCAGAATTTTTCTTATTTCCAGCCACTCTACTCATCTCAGGCTATTTCAGGTTACCCTTATGAATTTCCGATTTCTTCCATCGATTTCATTTCATTACATCATATCTCCTTTCCTATGGTTTCAGACTTTGTCCTGCATTTCAGATTTTCATTCCTTCCTGAAAGGAAATCACCTTTCAGGAAAGGGAATGAAATCCTGCGACCAATGAGCATCATTTGGAAGCTTTGTGCATATTCTGCACTTCTGTCATGCCATGATTTTTAGTGTTTTCTGTTTGGATTTTCCCTGGTTTTTTCATTCTGCTTTTTTAACAGCCTTCAACAGGCTCTGTATTCTTTCCTCCAATTCAGCATGTTTTAGGATATTTGAGAGTTTTGGGCCATTGTCTGCACTACTTTTCATCCTAGTACTTTTATGTTTTTCTCGTTTGAATTTGTCCTCCTTTTCTCACCATTTAATTTCTTTAGAACCTTCTAAGATTCTATTTTATCCTTTCTTCCTTCATTTCAGGAAGCTTTTCCGATATTTCAGAAGTTTTTCTTATTTCCAGCACTCTACTCATCTCAGGCTATTTCAGCGTGTCACCCTCTTTATGAATTTCCGGGATTTTTCCAATGATTTCATTTCATTACATCACATTCTTTTCCAGCCAGGTTTCTCAGGACTTTGTCTTTTTTCCTTTATTTCCAGCCACCTCTACTCATCTCAGGCCATTTCAGCGTGGTCACCCTTTATGAATTTCCGGATTTCTTCCATCGATTTCATTTCATTCTGAAAGGAAATCCTTCCTTTCAGGAAAGGGAATGAAATCCTGCGAATTCAATGAGCATCATTTGGCAAGCTTTGTGCATATTCCTGCACTTCCTGTCATCCCATGTACTTTTAGTGTTTTTTCGGTTTCGGATTTTCCTGGTTTTTTTCGCCATTTCGCTTTTTTTTAACAGCCTCTCAACAGGCTCCTGTTATTCCTTTCTCCGTAATTGCAGCATGTTTTTAGGATATTTGAGCAAGTTTTGGGCCACTTGTCTGCCATTTCAGCGTGGTCACCCCTTTATGAATTTCCGGATTTCTTCCATCGTGATTTCATTTCATTACATCATATCTCCTTTCCTGCCAGGTTTCAGACTT
>JAREIS010001123.1:0-29809 GCA_030060385.1 Muscicapa striata striata
GGAAGTAATTAAAACTTTACTACGAAATTATTCCTAGATTTGGGGTCCCATTAGGCATGTCCTCTGATAGGGGCCTCACTTTGTAGCTGGAGTAGTCCAAGAGGTAGCCAGAGTGTTAGGGATAGATTGGGATCTCCATACACCCTGGAGACCACAATCTAGCGGCAAGTAGAACGGATGAATCAGACATTAAAAGGCCAGATCAAGAAAATTTGTCAGGAAGCAAAGATACAGTGGCCTCAGGCACTACCTCTAGCTCTGCTAAGGATCAGGATTAAACCTAGGGAAAGATAGGAGTAAGTCCATACGAAATTTTTGTATGGCAAACCATATCATGCTGCGACCTACAAAGGGGACCCTCACTTGGTAGGAGATCAAGTATTGTTGAGTTACATTCTGTCTCTAAATAAAGTCCTTACAGCGCTGCAGGGAGCATTGCAGTGGAACAGGCCTCTGCCCTTGGAAAATCCTGTCCATGACATCCAGCCGGGAGATCAAGTATATGTGAAGAACTGGAATACGGAACCCTTGAAAGAAGTATGGCGGTCCTCACCAGGTGATCATGACTACCTACACGGCAGTGAAAGTCAAGGATGAAAACTGGATTCACTACACCCGGATCAAGAAGGTCCCGTCGAAATGGGAAGTCCAGCCCTTATCAGCAACAAAAATGGTGTTCAAGGCAATGCCTTAGTTCTTTTAACATTAGTCTGTATAATGCAAACATGCTTTGTGCGGGTGGGGGAAGCTTTTGTCAAAATCACTGTGCCTGAACCAGATCTAGTTGTACCTGAGGGAGCAGGAGTAAATTTGACTTGTTTATTTTCTGACAACCAGAGAGTTGGATTTGAGGAAGTAAAAGGGTTCTGGAGACTACTTACTACGGACCAGGTATTCACCGAAGGAATCGTGACATTCTGGGATATGGAACAGCAGAAAGGTAATACCACACTGATGATACCCCATATAAAAGTTAATCAGAGTGGTCAGTTCATATGCACTGTGCAAATTGGAGAAAGTTTTAACTATGGGAATGTAATTGTAGTTGTTCTAAAAGAGAATAGGGGGACACCACAGGTGACAGAAGCTGGAAAAACACAACAAGAATCGGGACAAGAAAATTTAATAGTGGGATTAGTTAGAGATTTTGGCAAGTACAAAATACGACATCCATCACTGCATGTTTACCCTTACCTAAAGCGGCGGAGATCCAATACCATGGGGCATCATTCCCGTTGGGGAAATGCCTCCAGAAACCATAAATGGGACAAAAAGATGTAATAAAGTGATGCGGAATCATACTAAAATGATAGAGGAGACCTATACAGTTCGAGGGCAATGGTCATCGCCGGGACAAAAGAGTGAGTGCCTAAAATTACCAAATGCAGTTTATTCAAAAATTGGACGACTTAAGGATGTAGGATGGTGTTCTTATGACATAAGAAAAATGAGACAAAAACCGGTCACAGAGTATTCTTATGAGATAGTTTGCCAAGAAGGGACAGAAGAATGGGAACATTGGAAAACGATTTGGAGTCCCAGTTTGTTAGAATCTTACAGTTACATAGGACCAGTACATTGGTGTGTCGAATGGTCAGGGCAAAGAGAGCAAAACCACCCAGGAATGTTAGGGACAGAAATAGTAAGCCGGGATCGACTGACCCCCACACCTAGCTGGAATTGTAGCAAAATTATCACATGTGATACCGCCGAATCCCAAATTGGTTTAGTGCCAGTCCGGATACTACTAAAATGGGGTTGTGAATGTCAACGATATAATCATACAATAACAGGTGAAATAAAAGGGGTTTGGAAAGATTGTCAGACGACTACCGTCAGGAGTCCAGGGCATTCAGTGTGGGTAATGGGACACGGACAATGGACCACTCATATGCCCATTAACGGTCCAGTCACGCAGATCACTTTAGGGGTCCCTACGCTTTGCCCTTTCTGGAAACAGTCTAAATTAACACAAAAAGAGATGCAGTCACGAACAAAGAGGGAAACAAATGAGGTGGCAGAAGAACTAGGATTGGGAGATGAAGATGAATGGCATGAACCCTCATCAGGAGTTAAATTTGGATGGGTACTAGAATCCCTGTTTGCACCAATTTCTACATATAGAAACCGGGAGATGCTGTACAAATTATTAGGACAAACTGAGAGGTTAGCATGATTACAAAGAAAGGATTTAGGGACCTGAACTTACAGTTACAAGCAACTACTAGAATGACGGTACAGAACAGGATGGCGTTAGATATGTTGTTGTTAAAAGAACATGGGGTGTGTGGATACCTACAGGGCAGAGTTGACCACTGTTGTGTACATATACCGAATGTCACTCAGGAAGTAGAAAAAGACATAAGTCAATTGGAACAAATTGAAACAAAAGTGCATGAGGTTCAGGAAGAAGCTGAGCACAATTGGGTAGGAGCATTATTTAGCTCCCTGGGAATCCAGGTCTCTGGTTGGATATCATCAATAATACAATATGTAATAATGATTGTGTTGATTATTGTAGTCTGCATGATTATGTATAGATGTCTTTTAGGAATGATTGCTCGAGAAGGAACTCACACCCGGCGAGTAATGAAAGCTCTGACACGGAGTGAAGTAATCTCATCAGCTTCTCGAGGAAGTCCACCATCCTACCTAGAAACCATCACTTAATGAACTGAGTTGAGCATCCTTGCAGAAGATCTGAAGAATGCTCAAAAGGGGGGAGTTGATACCGAATCTGTAAAAGTACTATGAAATGTATTAGAATTATAAGTAGTAGTAGTTATGCTAAGGCTTAGGAGGCAGCAGTTCACGAGCAGGCCCTGGGAAAGCAGGCCTGGGAATGTACTGAGAATTACAATATAATTAAAGGATTTAGTAATGCCAGGTTAAAATAAAACGAATAATGAATGTTCTGGTGGTGGGAAGACAAGCAAGGGGGGATTAAGGGGGGTAGCCTACAGTTTGGAGTAGACAAGCATGTAGGATTTATGACTTTTAAGAATAATATCTACAAGATTTATGTATCTGTATTGTCTTGAAGTGTGGGTGTTTCTGCATGTAGAACAACTTTGTAAGAAAGTATAAAACCTATCAAAAAAAAGGAACTGGCGAGATCTGACTTTGGACGTGAGTCCGCAGGTCTCCGGGCCCTGGAATAAAGCACCGCATAAACTAACTCTGTTAGTTTGTGTTTTGTTTGGGATATCGGGCAACAGAGAGAGAGACGGGGACACTGACTGGAGATCAGAATGCAAATGTACTGGGAGCTACATGTGCTTATAGACCATTTTGGGAAGGCTAGTTATTTTCTACTACATTTATTGGGTTAAACATCACACAGACAAACTTACACATTTGGCAACATCTCTACTTAATGCAGTCTTGCTCTGTTTGTTCTTGCCAAGGCACCTTGGTTATCAAACTGCCCGTGCTAATTAAATCCACACTACTCTCTGTCTTAGCTCTCACGATGGGGAATGAGTGGTTCCCACATGATTGTACTGGTGGTATTCTAAAGTCTCCAAAATCCCTGAACAGTGAGATTTCCTGGGGCTGTGGGGATCAAGAGGCCCCAGGTGTGTCCAGTGAGCCCCTCAGGGCCCCAATGAATTTTCATGGCCTTAATGAGCCTCCCCTGTGCTCTCCACCCACACCCATGGGCTGGGAGCCTATTGAAGCTCAGCCTTGACTTTGGGAGGGCATTTTAGGCTGTGTTACAGTCCTGGCTTGTGTTCTGTTCCTGCTGGTTCTGGACTGGACCTGAGGCTTCTCTGTGCCCTTGCTGCCCTGGAGAGTGTTGATGGAGATTTTTGTGAGGACCCAGCCTCAAATCCTTCTGGAGACACCCTCTTGCTGAGGGCTGTACTGCCAGTACTGGGCCACCCCAGCTCATCTTCCTTTGCTGTGTGCCACTGGGGATCATCCAAGGAGCTGTTCCTATTCCCAAATCATCCACCTCTTCCTCCTGCTTCCCCCTGGCACATGGCTCTGAGGTGGGCAGGATGTGTTCTGTGACTCTTCACTGTGCAATAGCTTTTGTTGGGGAGGTGTTTTGAGCACTTGAGTTCTGCCCTTAGAACTCATCACATAAATGTTGTGAGAGAAGGGGCACAATGCTGTGCAAATATCCTGGCTTTCATACAAGACAAACACCTTAGGAGATGATTTCTATTCCTGCCAAGCAGTGAATCACCTGCCCTGTGAACAAGGAAAGTATGTGACTGGAGATTGTGTTAACTGGTTAAAAAGCAGATAATTTAAGAAAAGAAAAATATCAATTCTGTTCAGTTAATGTTGGGCTTAAAAGATTTGGAGCTATAGAAACATATATTTACAAGTCTGGTTTTGTACCAGACATGGAAATGTGTGTTTGTGTTTATGGGTATGTATTTTTTAAAATATGTATATATTTTTAAAGCCAGCTCACCTAAGCTGGGTCTGTAAGGCAGAAATGGCCCCTCCCCCACTTTTTTTTTTAGGCTGTTGCTGAGGAATTTCCTATGCAAGCACATACCTATGGATTTTGTGGAGGAAAGCAATCCACACCAGGGATGAGGCTGTTGTGAGATGCTTAAAAGGAGCTACTCCCCACCAGCCCCGTGGAGAGGCTTGTGAGCCCCCCCTTGCACGGCGCTGTCCGTGCTGTGTGCTTTGTGTTTTATTGCCTGCAGGCTGCCACCAGGCTGGCTGCACTTTCCAGGACAGCTTCCTTTTGCTTTTTTTTCTCCTTCCCTCTGTGATATATGATATAACGTAATTCGTGTAAAGTTATACAATAATATAGAATAAGTAATGTTTGTATGAATAAAATAATAAAGAAACTTGAAAACCAAAAGCTGCAGAGAGAGGAACAGAGATTGCTTCCGCCAACAAAGCTGAAGAGTTCGGATTAGCGAGATAATAGACGTAGCCCCGGTGTAGATAGCGCTTTCAGGAACTATCCAGGGAACACCCAAATGATGAAAGCCCGATAAGCACCCACGACCAAGATAACCAGGAAAAATACATCTGAATGCCAGTTTCCAGTAAACCAAGACCTGCAAGTTACATCTGAATACCATCTTCCCAAAAACCAGAACCTGTCTTCAGCAGAATTCATCGTCTCCCAAAATACGGTTTTGTCCGGCCCTAATGCAGTGAAAGAAAACCACATGAATATGCGGAACGACGAAAAAAGACAAAGACCTCCCCTCTGGGCTAGAAAAACTGTATAAAAACTGGACTGACCAAGGCGGTTTGGTGAACATTGGAGGATCTGATGCGATAGAGATGAGATCAGATCAGAGTGTGCTCACCCGGTGCCAATCCCGGGCTCGGCGCGGTCCCTTTTTGATGGTGGCTATCGAGGACCGTATTTTGGTCGCAAAATAAATATCGCTTATTTTAATCATATTTGATTCGTCTTGATCTCGTTTTTATCTATAACACCTCTGCCTGAAACAAGCCGTGAAAAAGCCCATGGATTGGCTGGCTCCTATGAGCTGTTGGTTGCTTGAGACATTGGGTGGGGGAAAAGGGGAAAGTCCAAGCACAGCAAAGTGGAAGGAACTGGGTTTGCATCTCTATCGGAGACATTTCAGAGCCTCTTCAGCTGGAAAAAAAAAATTCAGCAAAGCGCAGTTCCCCCTCCTGCTCAGGCTCCTGCCTCTCTGGATCCGCTCTCTACTAATGGTCTGGACATCCTGAAGCTACCGGTGAAAGCGCCAAATGCAAAACAGCTTTCCTTCGGTTTTAGGCTCGGCCGCATGTTTTGGCCAGGACCGAGTCCGCTGTCTGGGGGCGTCCCGAGCTGGAGCTGCTCCAATGCAGGAACGACCTCTCGTCTGGCTTGCACGCTTGCTGCTTGCGGCCGAGGCCGCTGAGGAACGGCGTTTCGAGTCTTGGCCGGTTCACCCGTGGCCTGGCTAGCTGGCGGAGGGCGCTGCCGCGTCTCTCCTCCCGCGGATCGCTGGCGAGCGGCCAGCCGTGTATCGGTGCTCGGACCCGAGGGCGCCGTCGGCCGTTCGCGGCGCGCTCGGCAGAGGTTGCGGCTCCAGCTGCGCTGTCACGCCGGCCGCAGCGTCAGGGCAGCGGAGAATCAATTAAAGGTTAAGGTTTAGCTAAGGAGAGATATTGTTTGCCATTATGAGCTTGTTTCAGTTTTCTTTATAGAGAGAGGTGGAGTAAGTGAACTGTCATAAGAACAGATAGAAAACAATAGAACACTGGCTAACACCTAGGCGTAATAACAATCAGTCACGAAGCAGGTGATATTCCGGATTGTGCCAGGGAGTCATGGAGATCTGATAAAGACTTGTCTTGCTTCATCTTTCAAGACCAAATTCGAGACCACCGACGCAATTCAAGAGAAGAATTGCACACCCGTAATGGACTATTTGCCTCATTTTAGTACAGAGCGGGAATGGGAGGTGCTGGGGTTATGCATATGTATAGAATGTACAACTTTGGGAAATAATTAGAGGGCAAGGAACCTTGTACAGGGCTGCCACGTCTCTGGGGGATTACCCCCGCGCAGCCCGCCGGCGTCTTTATAAACAAACCACTTTGTAGCTTTGACTAATTAGAGAGAGTTTGTCCGTGAACATATCGGTTTTTACGATTCAGTTTGGCGACCACGGCAGGTCGACATGCTGCTCGGCTGATGGAGAGACAGCTTGGGTGGGTGAAACCCTCCGGCCGCCCCCGGGATATTCCTGAAGCGAGGGCTCCACCACCCGGACTGTTCATCCAGCAGCAGACAAGGACTCCTGACCTGTAAAACTCCAGACAAAACCGTGTGTTTAAAGACTGAAACAGTTTTACACAGGGACCTGTAAGGCGTACGCGTGGTCAGGAAAGGCCATTGGGAAGCCGTGGGACACGTCCCAGCACAAGTTGTTATTATGCTGCTGTGAATGTGTTCTGACTGTGAGAGGGGTTGTGAGAAAAAACAAAAAGCCCCCTCCCCGCTGTGACTGTGGTGTGTGTGTATACTTTAGTTCATCTGGAGTACTGAGGGTGAGAGCTTTAGTACAGTGTGTTTGTGGGTGTTTCCCGCGGGAATAATAAGGCTGTGATGTTATTTTCGTGGAAGAGGTGTTTGCGTGTCAGTGAGTGGCGGAGAGTCATGCTAAAGCTGTCGTGTATTTCTTAAAGTAACACTGCCATCTTCTGTCGAAAGTTGGAAGGTTTTTTTTTTTTTTTGGGTGGGGGAGGTCATCTGAGACATGTGCGTTTTGGGAGAAAGTTAGTACAGACAAAAGACAGGACCAGTTTAGCAGAGAAGAGTAAAAGTTTAATAATGGCTTAGTTGTGATTCTAGACACGGAGGTTGTGTTTGTAAACAATAAGGGTAAGTTCTGTCTGTGAATCCAACCCAGCCAGACAGAAAGAGGGAGTTCCCTTCCCTCAGTGGTTTGGGCTGGACTCGTGGGAGTTTCTGAATTCACTAAACTGGTGGATGGACAGGGGAAATGCAAGAATATATTTTGAAGGTTTATATCAAATTTCTGCTGGAAAACTGGTGGCTTTGGATTGGGAACAACAGGCTGTAGAGAATTTAGAAAGGCAATGGAATATCTTGTATTTGTGGGAAGTTTCCTGCAGTTTTTGGTGCATCTAGAGGCTGGCATGGTGTGTGGGTGCTATTGCAGTGTAAGATTTGCACGGGATGCTATTATTGTTCTTCTGCTAACCAGTACAGAGAGTGTGCTCAGGGCCAACAGCTCCCTGATGGAGCTGATTTAGAACCAAAGATTTTAAAGCTGGTGTGTGGACAGTCACACAGTACCTGAGCTGTGGCTGTGTGAGAGGAAGGCTGGGAAAGGGCTGTAAGGAGCTGTGAAGCTCCGTTTGGGTGGAAGCAAGACAAGAAGCAAAGGAGGAGATAATAAGAATTAGAGTGCTGGTTTTGTTGAGGGGAGGAGGAGTGATGGGAGCTAACCAAAGTAAAGAGATCCCTCAAACTTGTCCTTTAGGATGTGTTTTGGCACACTGGAAGGAACTAGCAGGGTATGGTGGTACAGAGAACAAAAAGGCTCTTGGTAAGTTTTGTACACGGTGGTGGCCACTTTTTACAGGCTTGAAGAAGGGGTCAGATGGCCTCCAGGTGGAGCTGTAGATTATGAGACTTTGTTGCAACTTATGTTTGTTTTGAGACAGGAGCAGAAGTGGGAAGAAGTGACATGTATGCTGACATGTTTTTCTCCCTCTGGAACCACCCTGAGTGGCAGAGGGATTGGGGCATTGGAGCCCCCTCTGACCCCTTGGTATTGGCCCTGGAAAAAGACAATAAAACCAGTAGAGGAAGGCTAAAACCATGTTGTAGTTCATGCTCCATAAATCAATGCTGCACACACCCTGACAAGGTGTATCCAGCTAAGTCACTGGAGCAAAAGTTGGGGAATTTGTTTAAACCACCCCCTGGGAGGCAAGGAAGGCTGAAAGGAGAAGCAAATTTGAGACTGTTATTAACCACAATTCACATTTTACCCTCTACTTCTGTAAAAAAAGCCAACTCCAATCTCTATCTCAACTCCAGCTCTTATTCCACCTCCTGGGATTTCTATCTGAATTCCATCCCCACTCCAGTTAAAGCCATTTCTATTTCAACTCCAGCTCTAAGCTCAGCTGAATCAGCTCCAGTTTCTATTTCAACTTCAGCTCCAGCTTCTGTTCTATCCCCCATTCAACTACCCCACTTACTCCTGAATCTCTCCCACTGCCCAAGAGTGACCATGAGGAAGAGGAGCCCTCTCCAAAGGGACCTACAGCATCCCAGACCCAAAAACAAATTAAAAAAATATTCAAACACCTCTGAGGGAGGCTGTAAGTCCTGAAGGGAAAACAATATCAGTTAAAATTTCTTTTTTTACAATGGATTTAGAGGCTTGGGGAAAGATTGCAAAATGTTTTCAAAGTGACCCAATAGGTGTGGCAAAGAAGTCAAAGTTTCTGATTAAACAATATCCACCTGACTGGTCAGATCTCCAGCTGTTGTTGGATGCCTTAACGGAGACAGAAAAGCAATTGGTTTTGAAAGCAGCTGAGAGTTCAGCAGAAAATGTAAAATAACACAGAAGAAAATGAGAGGTCTCTTTCTTCTTCAAAATCCACATTAGAATCATAATAATAATGAAAATATGGAAAAACTAAATGATTATAATTTATAAGGGATTATCAAGGCTTTATAGTGAAGGGGTTAGGAAGAGCAATTCCTGAAACTATAAACTGGTTGAGTCAAGCAAGGTCCCTCTGAAACACCTTCTGAATTTTTAAAACATTTGTGAGATGCAACGCGTCACCATGCACATTTAAATGCTGAGTCTGAGGAAGGGATTCAACAATTAGTAGATTTATTTCTAGGACAATCTACAGGAGCCATTAAACACAAACTTCAGAAAATACAAGGTTCAACAGTGTGGGATTTAGAGAGTTTACTAGAAGAGGCATGGAAAGTTTTTAGGAACTGGAAAGAAGGGTGCAAAGAAAGGGTGAGAAAATTGGTAGCAGGAGTGAGGGAAGAAGAAGCAGAAGGGAGGTGTAGACAAGGGCCACCAAGGCAGGGACCACCCCAGCCAGGGAAAGAGCAATGTGCATTGTGTGAGAAAATTGGACACTGGAAGAACCAGTGCCCAAAATGAAGAAAAGATGATGATTGAAGAAAAGAAGATCAGAAAGGGGAGGCAGTGGTTGCTTATGTTAAGGAAGGCTGAGGTAGACAAGAAGATCTCATCTATACATGTTTATATCTTAATTTTGCTTAGTTTTGCCTACATTCACTTCATATTAATATGAACCCAAACTCCTTTTGCGCTTGGGCCCCCAGTTTGGGGGTTGTTGAGGGTTTTTGACAAAGGCTTTAAAATTCTTTATTGCACTTGAACTTTTCAAAATTGTTTTTGAAGCATGTGTCTCTTAGCTTTTTGGGCACATTCTAGACTTTGAGATTAGTTTTTGCTGGTTCAAGGTTTTGGATTTATTACTTTTTACTGGTAGCCTTGCACCCTTTACTTTGTTTGCAAGTTTTGGCTTCATTTATTGCGAACTTGCTTGTTTTTCTTTTTGATTTTTGCAAGCATGTTAAATGTCAGGCATCTTTCATTGTTTTGGTGAGCTAATTTTGATGAACTAATCTTTATTTTAATTTTTCATTTTATTTCCCCCCTTTTCCAGAAAATTTAATGTAAATTCTTTTACCTAGTACAAGGATTCTTTCCTTAGCTAATTGTTGCGACAGGAGTTTTTCAATGCTTTTCTATGCACTTTTGACAAAGAGGTTAAAATTGTTATGCATTTTAACATTTTTTACTTTTAAACACATATTCTAATAAATACTACAAAGCTTATGCTGACTAGTATTAATATTACAATTCTAGGGTGTAGTAGGGTGTTTAAAATTCTAGTTGCAGTTTTTGGCTATTTAGAGTGTATCTCACTAGTGATGACTTGTGTTTTGTTTTAGTTTTTGTATAACTTTGTGTATTCTTTTTGCCTTATGATAGACAGGAACTAGAGATTTTGTCTTTTTTTATTTTTTTAAAGATTTTAGTCTGGTTTTGATGTTTGATTAATTGTCTTACTATTGTAAGTTTTATTTTAATAGGTGTAGGTGATAATTTTTAATACATTGTGTTATTAGATCTTATCAGTTGGTGGGATACAACAGGTGTAAAATATGAGAAGTGACATCTAACAATTTTAGCAAACAGATAAATACAAAAATTAGAGTGATTCTTCTCAGACAACGTTACATAATTGCTGTTATCTGTTTTTATGAAAGCACAAGCAGTTTTTAGGCATACACAACTTTAGCTGATATACACTGATATATGATATAAGCATAGTTTTTTGACTAGTATTTGGATGAATTTGAATGTGACAGACTCTTTGTTTAGTGTCTAACATACATTCTGGGCATTGAGTGTGTTACTATTGCAAATAGGTTTTTCCTGGTTTTGGGTAATATAAGATTTTAGGTTTATAGTTTGCTATTTTTATTTACATTTTGGGCCTGTATTTCATGTTTTGAGGGGTGGAGCATTGTCTATTTATGGTTTATTCTTAGTGCAATAATGGGGTGAATGACATGAATTGTGGCATTACAGATAGTAAGCACAAAGGCAGTGGTCACATTATTAATGGGATCACAGGTGAAATTCACTAGGATCTACCATGATTGGAGCTTTTTTTTAATATGTGGCATTATTTTAAACTACTTGTCAAGTTATAATTGGGAAAGTTCCTTTCTTTTTTTGTCTTACGATTAAAGTAGTTATTGACTGCATCTATAATTGTGCTTGGATACAGCTGAGAGCTAAAAATACATTACCTTGAGCTACATGGAGTGCATTTATTATTCATTTGTGCTCTTGGTCTTTGCTTTTTCCTATTTTGGTAACATCTTTGAAATTTGCTATTGGTTAGTTCTTAACATGAATAGAGATGACTGTAGGGGTTTTATTAGTTTTCTCAAATTATTAGTTGCCGTGACTAGTTTATTCATTAATCTTTTTCAACTAATTCTATTTAAAACTCTTAGTCTTGTTTTTAATACTTTAGTAAGATTTTTTCCTACTTTTGAAGTGTGCTTGCTTTTGTAGCTATATTGTTTATCCTAAAGGATGTGTTTAGGAAAGAAGTGCAGACTGCACTTTTGAGATATTAATTTGCATTAGCAATTCAGCACGTTTGAGAGATCACATTGGATTAAACAACAATTGTCTTTTGTTAATTATTTGGCTCCTTACTTTGATGACTTTTCTTGTAGCTTTTGGTAATGTTCATCCTTCCTACAACCTTGACTCTGTAGATTGCTAATCATGCTTTTCATATGTTTGGTTCTTATGTATGGCCACAGTTGATAAGTTTAGATTTTTAAGTATTTGCTCACTTTCTATGTAACTAATGGTTTGGTTAAAAGCTTTGGACTAAGGTTTTCAAATATTGTTTTGGTTAGAAGTACTTTCTAATTTTTGAACTGTAACTATAAGCAGAACAGTTTTCTTAATTACACATTTCAAAGTTTTTGATGGAAATTTACTTATTTTGCTTGGGTGAATTTTAGCTTTAGTTTATTGTTGTCTGGTGTTACTTTCCAGGGAGCATTGGGAGCTTTCTTTATTTGAGTGTGTTGTGTCTAAGCACTTTGTTCTTTGATTTCAATCAGGGTAAAGGTGGTGAGAAGCACTTGATATGGTTCTTCTCACTCTGGTTTTAAGGGTTTTTTTGCAAGAGAGTTAACATATACATAATTTTTAGGTTGCATGTTATGCACTGGTCTATTAAGCCTTGCACTTCGAGTTTTAGCCACGTGTTTTATTTTTTTGAGATGTTTACTTAAAGTTACTGTACATGGAGTTAGTGGGTTTTTTTCTAACTTGGGTAGACATTTTCTTTTTCTTGGGTAGATTTTATATGGTCTCTTATAGCACATTTTAAAAGGGCTTAGCTCTTCTTTGGTTTTAGGATTAGTTTGAATTCGTAGCAGTGCTAGTGGGAGAGTTTGGGGCCAGGACAAATTAGCTTTTTGCTTTAGCCTTAAAATGTGTTGTTTGATTAAGTGATTAATTTTTTACTTGGCTACTTGACTGAGGGTGGTATAGAGTGCAAAGCTTTCAATGTATGACCAAATGATTGTTGGTTTGTTGTATTATTTTTGAGATAAAATGTGGTTCTTTATTTGAGGACATGTTGTTTGGAACTTCAAAGTGTGGTGTTATCTTTTGTGATTGTACTTTTGTTACTTTTTGAACTTATGCAGTTTTGGTGGGCAAAGCTTTTGCTTGGAAATATATCTTGGAAAGATATTTGTTAGCACTAGCAAATAACAATACCTCCCTTTTCTTGGAAGTTTTGAAAAGTTAATTTGCTATTGTTGCCCAGGCCCTTGGCCTTTTCTAATTTTGTCTAGATTTGCTTTGGGGATGGTTTTGGAGGCAAAGATCACACTGTTGAATCACTTGAGTGACAGTGGCATATAGTTTTTTAGCAACAATTCTTTTAATTAAGTAGTTATATAAGGCTTTTACTTCTTAGTGTGTTTTTTGGTGTTTTTCTTTTGCTAGTGACTATAATAAATTAGAGGGGATGACTAGCTTTTTTCTTTTTTTTTAGTAACAGCCCATCTCTTTTAGTTATAGATATTTTTAAAAAATTTTAATTAGTTTCCTACTTTTTTGTTATATATTGGCTTATTTTTAAGGGAAATCTATCTATTCAAAATTAAGGCTTTTTTAGTTGTTACTTTACTTTTTTTGCTTCTTCTGCTTCTCTCTCTGCTAGCTAGTTCCTTTCCTCTAATTTTGAGCTTACTTTTTGGTGTGCCTTAATGTGTATAATTGCTACTTTTTGGGGTAGCTGAACTTCTTCCAGTAGTTGTATTATTTCTTGTGTCTGTTTGATGGGTATTTTTTGTGAATTTAACCCTCCTCTTTTTTTTTCTAAATGGCTTTGTGTTTATGTGCCATTTTAAATGCATGTCTTGAGTTTGTCTAAATCTTTATTTCTTTTTTTTTTTTCTGTTTCTAAGGCACAGGTTGGAGCAATTATTTCTGCCTTTTGTGTAGAGGTGCTCACTGGTAAAGGTCTCCATTCTGTTACCTTTTTGTAGGTGGTAACTGCATACTTAGCATGTCTCTTTCCACTGACACGTGGCTGCTTCCATTAGTGAACTAGGTTTTTGCATTATTAAGGGGGGTGTCTTTTAGGTTTGGGTTCCTGGAGTAGGTGGCTTTGATGGTTTCTGGGAAGTTCTGGTGTACTGGTTTCTTTTGGTTTCCACTGAGGAAAGACGCTGGGTTGACAATGTTAGTCACTACTATTTCTACACCATCTTGTTTTGCTATAATGGCTTGGTATTTTAGAAATTTTTGTGGGGAAAGCCAGTGGTAACTCTTTACTTTTAGCACTATGGACACTGTGTGAGACTCTAGCACAGTCATTTTCTGGCCCAAGGTGAATTTGGGTGCTTCTTGGATGTTTAGCACAGCTGTTTTTACAGCTCAGAGTCATCCTGGCTGCCCTTGGCCATCACGTCCAGCTGCTTAGAAAAGTAAGCAACTGCCCCTTGTTATGGGCCCAGATCTTGGCTAGTATTCTTAGGGCAATTTTTTAGTTATTATGGGAAAATAGGAAGAATGATTTACTTATATTTGGTAGTCCCAGAGCTGGGACCAAAATAAGAACCTTCTTAAGTTGGTCCAAGGCCCGTGTGGCCTCTTTAGTCTATTGAAGGTCTTTGTGCCTAGCTGCAATGACAGCATACAATGGTTTCACCTATAATAACAGATTTGCAATTTGCACTACTTTGTCATTCTTAGAAAGGTTTGCAGTTCTTTGATTGTCTCAGTTTTTGGAGTTTGGCATATTGCTTCTTTACGATTTTGCCTCAAGGTCCATTGTCTAGCAGTGATTTTTTTTATTCTAAGTAGATTGCTTTTTGTTTCACTACTTGAGCTTTTTTCTTCGATACTTTGCAGTTTTGGAGTTTCAGAAAATTTAGGAAGCTTACTGTCTAGGCCACACATGCTGTTTGTGTTTGGGTGGCTATGAGGAACTGCAACAGCCTTTTGTCTCTTCTTGGAGCCTTTAGGTCTTTTGCAAATTCTTGTTTGAACAAGGCGGGTGAGTTCTTAACACTTTGAGGCAACCATGTCTAAGTGAGTTGTGTTTTGTGCCTGCTCTTAGGGCTTTGCTATTTAAAGGCAAAAATTTTTTAGCTGGCTTCATGGAGAGGGAGGCAAAAGAAGGCATCTTTCAAATTTAAAAGAGTAAACTAGCTTAGCTGTGGTGTTAATCATGTTAATAGAGTATATAGGTTGGCCAGTATAGGGTAAAGATCTTCAGTTATTTTACTGATAGCTTGTAGATTTTGTACTACTCGATATGTGCCATTAGGTTTTTGAACAGGTAGAATGGAGTGTTGAAATTAGACTGACACTTTTTAAACAATTCTAATTGCAGGAAGTTCTTAATTATTTGGCTAATTCCTTCTCTGTTTTCCTTTTTTAAGGGGCATTGTTTAATTTTGACTGGCTGTTTTCTTTTCTTTAGTTGGATTAATATAGGAGGTGCCTTTTTAGCCATTTTTGGTGTATTAGAAGTTTATATTTTAGGAAATACATGGCTTATTATTTTTTTACTATTTTCCCCTCTTAGTTTTATTTCTTGTTAGTATTGAATTTCACACTTCTATACATTTTTCATCATTTACTTTCAGGCTAAATTACCTTTTTTTTTTTTTTTTAATGTAATGGTTGCTTGTAATTGTGCCAATAAATCTTTCCCCAGAGGTGGATCTGGGGATTTGGGCATACACAGAAACTTATGAATGCTGCATTGTTTTTCATATTTATAATTTAAAGATTTACAGAAATATGTTTTTCTAGTTTGGCCAGTTGCCCTTTTTACTGCTACATACTTATTTTTTGAAAGTATTAAAGCTTTGGTTAAGACTGAATATGTTGCCCTAGTGTCAATTAAAAATTCTACTTCTTTCTCTTTTTTCCTAGCTTCATTTTCATAACTAGTGAACCTGCTGGGGAAAGATTTACTGGTTTTCTTCAGTGTTTTTTTATATGTGCACCACTACCTCCTTCTTTTTTTGGTTTCCTTTTCCTTGGCGCTTTCGTTTTGGGCACTGCTTTTTCTAGTGGCTCTGGATGAGATTGAGTTATTAGGGGGTGTTTTAGGGGGCGTTCTTTTCAAGTTCCCATCCTCCTTTAGTTTCCTAGGGGGAGGTTTAAATAGATCTGTTAGATCTTGTTCTTGTACTGCTGTGTGATAGACTTTATCAGACTTTGTGCACCTTTGGTCAATGTTGCAGGCAGAGCAGCATTGCTTATGTTTACCTTTATTAGATGCCTTATAATTCTTCTTAAGAGCTAATACTAGAGGATCAGAGGGGGGTCTAATATCACAGTCTCTCTGCCAGTTAGGGTGATCTCAAAGAGTAAAGAATATATTTGCATAGGAAACTTTGTCTTATTTTCTTTTTCTTCTCAAAAACAACATTAACTGTAACA
Organism: Muscicapa striata striata; assembly: GCA_030060385.1. Taxonomy (NCBI): domain Eukaryota; kingdom Metazoa; phylum Chordata; class Aves; order Passeriformes; family Muscicapidae; genus Muscicapa; species Muscicapa striata. Next base: position 16,005 of record JAREIS010001123.1, read on the forward strand.
AGGTGTTATAATCTAAAGTTCTTGCAGGTGGCCACTTGATTTCGTTATTTAATTTATATAGCAGCCACCACTGGCTACAGTACTTCAAAAGAGTTTTCTTGTTCTCTGTGCTTCTTAAACCAGCTATCTCCCCTCAGTGAGTTCAAATACACCCTCGTGGACTAGCCTCAGGCATCTTTTTACTGTGTCTTTCCCACATAATGAGATTCCAAATATTTTATATTTTTCTTTTTTTAAACCTCTTTTCTGCTCTTTGTCTAAAAATGGCTTGGGATTCAAATAGATCGGGCACATTAAGTGTTAATTATTTTTGGAGGTTTTTCTAAATTATAATTAATCTCATCTTTTAATATTATATGTGACCTTTTACTCCCCTCTTCCAGTTTTCACTAACGTTTTTATAGCTCTCTTTGTTGTTTCCACCTCTATATTAAAACACCTTGAATACAGCAAATGTGAGGGTAGCCTCCTCTTAAACGTGGTACCCTAACTTCACAAATGTTTAGGAGTTGAGCCCAAAGTACCCAAGGAGAAGGATTGTTTTTGTTTCTCCAGGCAAAATACACACACACACACACACACACACGCATGCACCATCCCTCACACAGCATCTTTCACAGCCTAGCCAATTTGCACTCACTGCACACCCCACTTACTCTGGTCACTCTAGTTGTTTGGGGAATGGAGGAACTGAGATGAAATGACTGAGCAAACTCTCTCTTTGCTTTCACTGTGCACTGAAAGTCATGTTTTGGTCACTCACACAATTAAAACACAGCAGGAAAACACAGCACGAAAACACAGCACATTTGGACTTTGGCAAAATAGTGGTAATAAAACAGAGGTTCACTCAAGTATTACCAGCAGTTATAAGGCCAAATAGTTACAGTTTTGGAATACGTTCTAGTTTAATCCAGCTGTCCTCCATGCTGCATACTCACAGCAGGAATATTTAACTATCATATGAATTTGCTTCTGTCCCTATCCCAAACATCACCCTTCATGGTTTTTCAGCCTCTTCTTAATATGCAAGTAAATCTTCAGTGTCCCTCTGCAATATTTCCATGGATAAAAACACTGAAGAACACTACCTAAAGCTGAGCACTGGGACCAGTTGGAAAGGATGTTACATCACCATTTTCTGTCTCTGTGCTGATACTGCTCTCCCTGGAAGGGAGCTGGGAAATCTCTATTTCTGCTCCTGTGATTGTTCTGATGTTTGTCACAGCTGATGCCCACCCCAGTTTTTCTCAGTGTAATGATGAATCTGAACATCTCTGGGTGCACCCACTGGCCTTGAAAATACCACTGATGGTTATTTACAAAGGAAAAGGCAAGTCACACCATTTCCAGGTTGGGAACTCGGCTGTCCCACGGTGCTCCTCTTTTAATGACAGCAGTCGGTGGCCATTGTTGGTGCAATTCCTTGATTATTTTATCTTATGTCATTCTCTGAATTTTATTCCCTTTAGATTGTCAGACTTTGCTGCACCTCTCTTTTTAACCAGCACCACTGCTTCGACGGTGGCTCGGCACAACCCACTTAGTGATAGAGGGCAGAGGAGACCTGGCAATGCAGTTTTTTAATCTGTTTATTTTATTCTCTAAATCTTAGTGCGGTAGCACCCAGCTGTCCCTCGGTGCAGCTCTTTCAGTGACAAGGGGCCGTCTCGCCAGGCGGGCTGAGCCAGGGCAGGGCAGGGCAAGGCACAGCGCAGCGCTGGCGGCTCCGGCGGGGCTCGGAGTCTGCCGGCCTTGGCAGCTCAGGCACAGAAATGAATCCCAATTGTCGGCGATATCCAGCACCTGCTGATTCTCCCCTCTTCTCCTGGAGGGGCATTTGACATTTTTCCATTTCCTCCCTCAGAGTTGGAAAGCAAAATGCCCACCTGCCCCATGCCCATCCCCGCTCCTTTCCACCGCTCCAGCCTTGTCCCTCTTTCTCTCCCCTTTACTCTGCACCACTTTCTCCTCCTCCTCTCCCTCCAGCTCACAGCAAAGACATTTCACCCACTGGCACCAGCTGCCTCCTCTCACTCCAGGCACCTGCCCGTGAAGCCGGACCCGCCCTGGTACCAGGTAATGGTGGGATAGGAGTGAATTATTGCAGGGATGATTGGGGTGGGCTGGGCCTGGCCAGGTGCCCGGTGCCAGCAAAACCACTCTGTCCCTCTTCTCCTCACCCTGGGCAAGCAACAGAACACATCAGGAAAGGCTCGAGGGACTCAATGAAGGCAGTGAGAGATCTCTCATCCATCATGGAAATAAATGCCCCACAGAGAGAAAAGAAATCAAATTTATTATCAAGCAAATCAAAGCAAGGGAATGAGCATCTACCAGCTATTCTTCTTCCTTTCCAAGGAGAGTCAAAAGGTCTAACTTCAGGCCACGTGGGGATAATTTCCAATAGGCCGGGGCCATTTGGATTTCCCATTCAAGCTTTTTGTGCAGTGAGGAAAATCCCCTCACACAAGCTAACATGCCTTCCAGGATGGATTGCTGAGACTTTTCCTTTGAACAGCCAGACCAGCGCTGGCAGTGGGGATGAACAGGCACTGAGGTGACCCTGAGAGCAAGTGCAAGGCACAGGCTGCAGCTGAGAAAGGACAGCCCTGTGCTGGGCTGAGAGGTGAAGCTGGGACTGCCCAGTGTGGAGAAGCTCCTTTCTCCAGCCCCTGTTACAGGGGAGCTCGGGCCTTGCTGCAGAGATACGGCTGCGGATTCGAGCAGCTGAAACTCCTGAATTTCTCCTCAGCCATGTACACACACTCGGAATTGCCAAGGACAGGAACCCTGCGGGGAGGAGCAGAGCCAGCGCTGGTTCCCAGGGGAACACGTTGTGCCCCTGTCCCCCCATGCCCTGCCCGGCTCCCCGGCACTCACGAGGAGCTGAAGCTGCTGCCGTCCCCCCACTGCAGGTGCTCGCCCCATCTGCGCAGCCCGACCCAGTAATCGCCGTTCCCGCGGAGGCGGAAGAGCAAATCCTGCCAAGGAGAGAGCAGTGGGAGCTGCCCCGGCCCCTCGGGGGGACACGGCCCCGGGGCTCCTTCCCTGCAAGGCCCCGGCACAGGGCTGCAGCCCCAGCCCCACCAGCACCCAGCCCGGCCCAGGAGCACCCCCAGGCTCCCCTCAGACACCCCACAGCGCCCAAAGCCCCTCACTCACCATTGCCTCATCCTTGACAATGGCCAGGGAGGCCCCGAGCTTGGAGCATCGCTCCTGACCCTGATCCCAGGTGCCCTGATCCCTTGAGAAGTAGTAGCAGTCTCCATTGTATCCAACCCAGCCAGGGGGACAACCCAGAATCAACGGGGGAGGGACAGTTGGAACTGGAACCTGTGTTGCTGCAGGGAGAAGAGGAGAAGGTGTGAGGATTGCCCTGTGCAGGGAGCAGGGACCCCGCTCTGCCCCGAGGGGCTGGGCCCAGCCTGCTGCCCCTCCCTTACCTGACTGCACAGCCAAGGCCACCGCCAACACCAGCAACAGCAACAGGAGCAGGATCAGCACCAAGATGTGCACGGGATGGCAGCTGAACCTCTCGCCTGGAGCAGGAAAGAGCTGCTGGCTGCCAGAACCATAGCCGGCCCTCGAAGCTGCTCCCCCAATGGCCGGGGAGCACAGGAGGGAGCTCTCAGCCTGTTTGCTCCTCCCTCAGCTGCAGCCACAGAGCCAAGAGCCTGGACACAGGCAGGGACACAGCTGTGGGGACAGCCAGGGACAGCGGGCTGGGGACAGGCTGCAGCAGGAGAGCTGCACAGCCTTGGGGGCAGCTGCGGCTGCCGCTTCCAGCCCCTGCTGGGGCCGAGCGGAGCACGAGGCCTCTTCCACACATCGGGAAACAGCCACACACCTGCCAGCCCTGGCCTTGCCACTGACACTGGCCCCTCCCTAGAGGCCACAGGCGTGGCCCTGCACTCACCCAGGAATCTTCTGAGGATGCTTCTGTGCCCATGGCCTGTTGCTGATGTGCCCTGGGGACCCAGAGGCTCCCTCACGCTGCCATCGCTGCTGCAGATTCCATTCTCCACATCTTCACTCACTGCACGCTCACAGGGGGCTCTCCCTGCTTATGACAAGTGGCTTCTTGTGCCCCTGGCAAGTGTGTCAGCCCGGCTGCTGATCCCTCCTGGAGATGCAGGAGCTCCTTCACAGGCCCATGGATGGAGCACAATTCACTCTGCTCCAGCTCACAGACGGAATCACTCACCTCGGAACAATCAGCCCCTTGCTCCCGACAAATCAGGAATGCAGGGAAAGCCTTTCGGAGATCGGCCTCGGGAACAGCTGCACACCCACGGGGATGGCCCTTTGAAAGGGACATGATGACAGGTCCCGGCTGGTCCCGGCCCTGCGGGACACCGAGGCTCAGGAAGGCGCTGCCAGCTCAGTCCCGCGCTGTCCCCGCTGCCCGGACGCTGCAGCAGCACCTGCGGACACAAGCGCAGCCTGCGGGAGCTCTCCGGTGCCCGCAGCCGCGGCCCCTCGGGCTCTGCAGCCGCTGCAGCCCAGCTCCGTGCCGGGACAGGCGCTGACACCGCCTGGGAGCTGCCGCCTGCGGGGACAGCACAGCTGCGGCTCGGAGTCCGCCTGCCCAGGAGAAAGAACCAGCAGCGCCGGGCTGCTCAGCATTGTCCCCCGCATTCCCTGCCCCGCCGGCTCGGAGCCCGGCGACACCGAGCGCTGCCACAGCCGCTTTGGGTCCCTGCCTGGGAACGGGAAGCGGCTCCTCGCCGAGAAGGCAGCGCCAAGGAGCCTCCAGAGCCCGAAGCAGGCAGGATGCGGCGCTTTCTGCCTCCGCTCGGCGCCTGCAGTGCTTTGGGCTCTGAGGCACGTTCGAGTTCATCCCGTGCCAGCCCTGAGCCGGGCAGGGACACCTCCCGCCTGAGCAGCGGCGCCGAGCCCGGGGCGCCAGGGCCGAAACTGTGCCGGGCACGGAGCAGCCACCTCCGGGCTACCGAGAGCCACCGGGATGAGCCATCGCTGCTGCGGCACCGGCTCGTCCCCAGCGATCCGCGGGGAGGAGGAGACCACGGGCAGCCGCTCCCTCCGCCAGCTCAGGCCAGGGGCACACGGGGGAACCCGGCCCAAGGAACTCGCCAGAACCGCCCCGTTCCCCTCAGCGCGGCCCCTCCGGCCGCAGCGAGCCCGGCCTGGGGCACAACCGAGCGGGGTCGTACCTGTGCTGGAGCGGCTCCGAGTGTTGCCTGCCTGGATATGACTGGAGGCACTGGGAACAAGCACCAGTACACTCCGCAGTGTCCTGATAGATCCCGCCGCGTTCCCGGTGCTTGTTTCGTACTGCCATCAACAGGGGCGATGCCGCGGGGCGGTGTCTGGCCGAGCTGGCCTCCTCCAATCCGGTGCGGCGTGGCGGGCCCATTCGGAGGGTCGGTCCAATGCGGGGCGGCGGTGCAGGGCCAGCTGGCGGCGCGGATTGGGCGATGCGAGTCGCTGGTGTTATGGGAAATCCACTAAGAAATTCGTGGTCACGCGAGGAATTAATGAGGAGCCGCAGCCCCCGGAGAAGACGCTTCTGGGCTTTCTCGACCGGTGGTGCTCGCAGTCTGCCCGCCTTTGACCCTTAAGATCAGTGAAATCGCGCTCGGCCCCTCAATTCTGATCCATAGAGCAGCATCATATAGGAATTCTCCTTCCATTTAAAAACGATATGAATGGAAAACCGTGATTTCCTGCCTAGTGAGACACCAAAAGTCATGAAAAATGTGCTTTCCTTCAGTTGAGACCCTTCAAATTGTACGTGAAGGCAGGTCCTCCCCAGTTCAAATACAATTACCCAAAATAAGTTTTTCTCCTTAATTTTAAATTCCGTTTTTTTCTCGTAATCCCCTTTTCTTTTTTCTCTTTTTTGGGGGGGCGGTCTCTGGGGGAGGGTGACTGGGGAGTGATTGGAGGCACTTCTCCCTCCTCCCTGGTCCCACCTGGGGCTGCTGCACGGTGCCGAGTGCTGGGGAGTTCCCTCCCAGTCCCCTCGCAGTGTCCCTCTGCCTGGCAAGCACCGGCACGGATGGGAGAGCACTGCGAAGGAACTGCGAGCACTGCACCTTCCCAGTGCTCCTAATCCCCCTCCCAGCGCTCCTTCTTCTTCACTCCCGCTGCTTCCACTCGCCCTCCCAGTTCCCTCATAGCATTCCCTGTGCTCCCACTTCCCTCCCAGTGTTCCCAGTATCTCTTCCAGCACTCCCACTGATGGTAAAACACTGCGGGGCACTGTGGGAAATAGGAAAGGTATAGAACTCCCCAAAACCTGAATGAAAGCAAATTTCAGGATGGAGAAATGCCAGAATGATGAAGATGCAAGGACAAGGAACAATAGGGCTGTGAGCTGTGTAGACAGAGGCCTCATGAAAATATGTTAAGCAAGATAGTAGAAATATGTAAGCTTAATAGTGAAGGTTTATCCATTGTTTGAAGCTATTACAGGCAAGCATTGTTCAAAGCAAGATGTACGTGTGGCTTTATTAATTGGCCTAAGCAAGCGCTTCTCACCTTTTAATATTATGCTATTGCCTAGAAAGTTGTTAAAAGTTTGTGTCACAAAGAAAACTTCATCTGCTGTGCAGGCAGCTGGAGCTGTTCCATCTCCCTTGCTTGGTTCTGTAAAATGAGGCTGATGATTGTGATGGAATAAAGCTTCGAGACAGCTGCTCCAGCATTCCCCTCCTGTTGTTTGTGTACAGAGATATATGTAAATATATTGTAAGAGAAAAAATATCCCAGAAAAACCCAACAGTGATGGTGCCCCGTGTGGTGCCCTGTTTTTTATTCTGAAACAACTGTTGGAATCCCCAGATAGTTAAAAGGGACATGTGTTGGATTAGAAATGGATACTATCCTTTTTTTTTGTTTGACCCTGGTGGTTTTTTACTGGTTTTGTGCATATCATTATATTGCTTTTCTTGTTTTTATTTAGGAGAGAGAGCAATGTATCTACAAAAATTTATTCTGCACAATGAAAAAGTTAATAATTTGCATGGGCAGCAGATGGCTCACTTACAGATCTCTTCCAGGCTGAGGCTGGGAGTTATTTTATGATACAGAGTTTTTTAAGGCCACGCTTGGCTGGGCTAGGATTCTAAGGATTGAGCCATCAAGTGGTGATTAATTTCTTGTCTGCATTCCATTGAGAAGGAAAACTCAGCTCAGCCTCCCCCTCCCCAGCCTGCCCTGGCCCCTGCAAAGTGAGTGAACTTGTGGGACTTGAAAGTGAAATAGCTTTTCTGGTTTGTTTTTTGTTTTGCAGGAAGGAACAGCAGCACCACATGTGCCAGACAGTGCCAAACCTGGGACACAGCTCTAGGATCATTGTTCAACAGTAGATCCGGGACTAAGAGCAACTGGAAATGCTGCCTTGCCTAAAACTGATTCTAAAAGCCAAAGTGACAATACTCCATTGCGTTTACACAATTACTCAGGAAATAGACGGAATCTTGAGCCAGATAAGGATTATGAATTCTCAAAGGGGAAATTTCTTGCTATTCCTGTAAGATATGGTAAAAAAATTGGAATCCAAAATGGGAGGCCTTCTCTTATCATGACATCAAAGAACTCAGACAAGCTATAAAGGAGAATGGCCTGGCTTCTCCTTATTTTCAGGGCACGTTAAAAAGTATTTTTAATTTTTATGATCTCACTCCCACAGATTGTCATAATGTGGCTTCCCTGATTTTAACCAATTCTCAATATCTCTTGTGGGACTTGGAGTGGAGAAAGCCTCTCTACAGACTCAGAGAAAGTTGTGCTGGCAGTGCCAATGCTCAGCTCACAGTTGCTCAGTTCTCTGGGGATTCACCGTATGACAAGGGCCAGGATCAGGCTGTGCTGCCCAGAGCTGCCTTAGGAGATGTCAAGGACACTGTGAGAAAGGCTTTACGTGCTGTAGAGCCAGCTGGTAGCTGTGCTTTTTCCACAGTAATGCAAGGTGAGACTGAAGCTTATAGTGCTGTCCTGGGGTGACTTTGTGCTGTTGAATTCTGTCCCCATTGGTCTGTTTAGCCCAGAAATAAGATTTGTACCTTTAAGGCTGGATTTGAGAGTGAAACGGGCGAAGGGGGAGCAGTGGAATGTCTGATGGGGTTGTTTTCAAAACCTAGAGACAGGAGTTTCATCTCTTCCACTTTATCACTTTATCACTGTGGTGGACAGCAGGAGACACATTTCCTTTGCTTTTAATTAGTTTTTGCCTAACTGAAGCAGAGTAGTTCCCTGAACAGTTTTTTTCTGTTTTTTTTGCTGGAATCATTTGAATCTCATCTGCACTGGGAACCTGGGGGAAGCACCAGGAGCTTGGAGCTGTGGCCACTGGGCCTGGCCTGGGCAATGGCATTTTCCAGTGCTGGAGGGACTGAGAAAAAACTGAGCCGAGCTGCCACTGGCAGAAGAGAGACTTTCTGAATTTGTCATCTCTTCAGAGCGGTGACACAATTTGTTGTTCAGTATTGTGGTTCTTGTGGTTGGTTTTTTTAGGATTTTTGTGGTTTTGGTTTTTTTTTTTTTTAAGAAAGTCAGTTAATATTTTCTTAGATAATTATGCATAGAAGACATTAAAGCAAAAATAAAGTAAAAACAGAAAGTACTAAAGCGCTGAATGAATTTCTTCCATCTTATCTCTACAATAAAATAACTGCATCTTGTAGTTTAAATGAACACATTTTAGCAGAAGTTAGCGTCATACAAACATCACATTCCTGTTCTCTATATCAATAGAATTGCATCTCACAACTAACTCCACCTTAAGCGACTCGTTACCATTATTTCTAAGTGGTATCCCCCGGCCAGAAGGCGGGTCTCTGCCGCCGAGCTCCGCCTCTCATCAAGCCCCGCACGCTGAATGGTGAAAAGGGCCAAAAGCCGCTCTGCACCAATATCAGCTTTAAAGAGCGGCAGCAGCGACCGCGCCCGGTGTGTCCTGCCGGTACCGAACCGGCAGCGCCGGGCGCTGTTGGTGCCGGTCCGGGCAGGCGGTCCCGGAGCTGGGAGCGGCTCCAGCACAGGTACGACCCCGCTCGGTTGTGCCCCAGCCCGGGCTCGCTGCGGCCGGAGGGGCCGCGCTGAGGGGAACGGGGCGGTTCTGGCGAGTTCCTTGGGCCGGGTTCCCCCGTGTGCCCCTGGCCTGAGCTGGCGGAGGGAGCGGCTGCCCGCGGTCTCCTCCTCCCCGCGGATCGCTGGGGACGAGCCGGTGCCGCAGCAGCGATGGCTCATCCCGGTGGCTCTCGGTAGCCCGGAGGTGGCTGCTCCGTGCCCGGCACAGTTTCGGCCCTGGCGCCCCGGGCTCGGCGCCGCTGCTCAGGCGGGAGGTGTCCCTGCCCGGCTCAGGGCTGGCACGGGATGAACTCGAACGTGCCTCAGAGCCCAAAGCACTGCAGGCGCCGAGCGGAGGCAGAAAGCGCCGCATCCTGCCTGCTTCGGGCTCTGGAGGCTCCTTGGCGCTGCCTTCTCGGCGAGGAGCCGCTTCCCGTTCCCAGGCAGGGACCCAAAGCGGCTGTGGCAGCGCTCGGTGTCGCCGGGCTCCGAGCCGGCGGGGCAGGGAATGCGGGGGACAATGCTGAGCAGCCCGGCGCTGCTGGTTCTTTCTCCTGGGCAGGCGGACTCCGAGCCGCAGCTGTGCTGTCCCCGCAGGCGGCAGCTCCCAGGCGGTGTCAGCGCCTGTCCCGGCACGGAGCTGGGCTGCAGCGGCTGCAGAGCCCGAGGGGCCGCGGCTGCGGGCACCGGAGAGCTCCCGCAGGCTGCGCTTGTGTCCGCAGGTGCTGCCGCAGCGTCCGGGCAGCGGGGACAGCGCGGGACTGAGCTGGCAGCGCCTTCCTGAGCCTCGGTGTCCCGCAGGGCCGGGACCAGCCGGGACCTATCATTATATCACTTGAAATGGGATATCATTATATGTGTAAAGCTGTTCCCGAGGTCCATCTCCGAAAGGCTTTTTCGGCACTTCTGATGTGGTGGGAGCAAGGGGCTGTTTGCTCCAAGCAGAGACATTCCGGCTGTGCGCTGGAGCAGAGTGAATTCTGCTCCATTCATGGGCGTGTGAAGGAGCTCCTGCATCTCCAGGAGGGAGCAGCAGCCGGGCTGGAACACTTGCCAGGGGCACAGGAAGCCACTTGTCATAAGGGGGACGCCCCTTGTGAGCGTGGAGTGAGTGAAGATGTGGAGAGTGGAATCTGCAGCAGCGATGGCAGCGTGAGGGAGCCCCTGGGTCCCCAGGGCACATCAGCAACCGGCCATGGGCACAGAAGCATCCTCAGAAGATTCCCGGGTGAGTGCAGGGCCACGCCTGTGGCCTCTAGGGAGGGGCCAGTGTCACTGGCAAGGCCAGGGCTGGCAGGTGTGTGGCTGTTTCCCGATGTGTGGAAGAGGCCTCGTGCTCCGCTCGGCCCCAGCAGGGGCTGGAAGCGGCAGCCGCAGCTGCCCCCAAGGCTGTGCAGCTCTCCTGCTGCAGCCTGTCCCCAGCCCGCTGTCCCTGGCTGTCCCCACAGCTGTGTCCCTGCCTGTGTCCAGGCTCTTGGCTCTGTGGCTGCAGCTGAGGGAGGAGCAAACAGGCTGAGAGCTCCCTCCTGTGCTCCCCGGCCATTGGGGGAGCAGCTTCGAGGGCCGGCTGTGGTTCTGGCAGCCAGCAGCTCTTTCCTGCTCCAGGCGAGTGGTTCAGCTGCCATCCCGTGCCCATCTTGGTGCTGATCCTGCTCCTGTTGCTGCTGCTGGCGTTGGCGGTGGCCTTGGCTGTGCAGTCAGGTAAGGGAGGGGCAGCAGGCTGGGCCCAGCCCCTCGGGGCAGAGCGGGGTCCCTGCTCCCTGCACAGGGCAATCCTCACACCTTCTCCTCTTCCCTCTGCAGCAACACAGGTTCCAGTTCCACCTGCAACTCCGCTGTAGATTCTGGGCTGTCCCTCTGGCTGGGTTGGATACAATGGAGACTGCTACTACTTCTCAAGGGATTACGGAACCTGGGATCAGGGTCAGGAGCGCTACTCCGAGCTCGGGGCCTCCCTGGCCATTGTCAAGGATGAGGCAATGGTGAGTGAGGGGCTTTGGGTGCTGTGGGGTGGCTGAGGGGAGCCTGGGGGTGCTCCTGGGCCGGGCTGGGTGCTGGTGGGGCTGGGGCTGCAGCCCTGTGCCGGGCCTTGCAGGGAAGGAGCCCCGGGCCGTGTCCCCCGAGGGGCCGGGGCAGCTCCCACTGCTCTCTCCTTGGCAGGATTTGCTCTTCCGCCTCCGCGGGAACGCGCGTACTGGGTCGGGCTGCGCAGACGGGGCGAGCACCTGCAGTGGGGGACGGCAGCAGCTTCAGCTCCTCGTGAGTGCCGGGAGCCGGGCAGGGCATGGGGGGACAGGGGCACAACGTGTTCCCCTGGGAACCAGCGCTGGCTCTGCTCCTCCCTGCAGGGTTCCTGTCCTTGGCAATTCCGAGTGTGTGTACCTGGCTGAGGAGAAATTCAGGAGTTTCAGCTGCTCGAATCCGCAGCCGTATCTCTGCAGCAAGGCCCGAGCTCCCCTGTAACAGGGGCTGGAGAAAGGAGCTTCTCCATGCTGGGCAGTCCCAGCTTCACCTCTCAGCCCAGCACAGGGCTGTCCTTTCTCAGCTGCACCCTGTGCCTTGCACTTGCTCTCAGGGTCACCTCAGTGCCTGTTCATCCCCACTGCCAGCACTGGGCTGGCTGTTCAAAGGAAAAGTCTCTGCAATCCATCCTGCCAGCCATGCTAGCTGGAGTGAGGGAATAGAATGGGTAATCCAAATGTCCCTGTGCTCTTGCAAATAATTGTGAGTTGCCAGATGGTAATACTTTTGGGCTGTTCTTGGATGAGAAAGGAGAACAGCTGAATCATATTCATTCCCTTGCTCTCATTTGCTTGATAATAAATTCAGTCATAATTTACCTTGCTTGAGTCTGTTATGCCCATGATGGGTAAGAGATCTCCCACTGCCTTTATGGAGACCCTCGAGCCTTTCCTGACGTGCTCTATTGCCTGCCCAGGGTAAGGAGGAGAGGGACAGAGTGGTTTTGCTGGCACCGGGCACCTGGCCAGGCCCAGCCCACCCCAATCATCCCTGCAATAATTCACTCCTATCCCACCATTACCCGGTCCCAGGGTGGGTCCGGCTTCACGGGCAGGTGCCTGGAGTGAGAGGAGGCAGCTGGTGCCAGTGGGTGAAATGTCTTTGCTGCGAGCTGGAGGGAGAGGAGGAGGAGAAAGTGGTGCAGAGTAAAGGGGAGAGAAAGAGGGACAAGGCTGGAGCGGTGGAAAGGGGCGGGGATGGGCATGGGGCAGGGGGGAATTTTGCTTTCCAGCTCCGAGGGAGGAAATGGAAAACTGTCAAATGCATCCAGGAAAAGTGGGGAGAAATAGCAGGTGCTGGATATCGCCCACAATTGGGATTAATTTCTGTGCCTCAGCTGCCAAGGCCGGCAGACTCCGAGCCCCGCCGGAGCCGCCAGCGCTGCGCTGTGCCTTGCCCTGCCCTGCCCTGGCTCAGCCCGCCTGGCGAGAGCCCCTCGAAGCTTCCCCGGGGGCTGCCCTTCCTCACCATTTTCTGCGCCGTCATGGCAGCTTTTTTAGGGCTTCTCCGGAAGGGAAGCGCCACAGCCGACTCCGCCCCAACGGGACGACTGGAAAGACTCCACCGACTCCACCTCCCCTCCTGCTCCGCACGATAAATGGTTTAAAGGGCCAAAAGCCTCTGCGCCTCCTGTTTCTCGGTTTAAAAGTGTGTTGCAGGCCCCGGCAGACAGTCCCGGAGCTGGGAGCGGCTCCAGCACAGGTACGACCCCGCTCGGTCGTGCCCCAGCCCGGGCTCGCTGCGGCCGGAGGGGCCGCGCTGAGGGGAACGGGGCGGTTCTGGCGAGTTCCTTGGGCCGGGTTCCCCCGTGTGCCCCTGGCCTGAGCTGGCGGAGGGAGCGGCTGCCCGCGGTCTCCTCCTCCCCGCGGGTCCCTGAGGACTGTTTGAGTCGGTGAGTCGGGGGTCTCTCTGAGATTTTCAGACAGAAATCACAGCACAGGGATTGAATTAAAACATTTGGATAGTTTGAAGTTAAGCTACTTACACGTAAAGTTGAAGTTTTTAGGATAAGTAAGTTTTAAAATGAGCTTAGGTGCTTTTAGTGAATAAAAGGTTTTAAATGTTAAAGTAGCAGTGCGAGTTTTAGTGAAGGTTAAAAATAAATACTGTTGTTTTCTGTGCGGCATGGTTTGAAAGACAGGTATTTGCCAAGAAAGGCAGGAGCCCCTCCCTGAGGCGGAGAGTTCTAATCCCCATTCCTCCAATTTATTACAGTTTTGAAATTAAGAAGCTTTCAATAAAGATACGGGGTTAGGAATAACAGTTCTTCAGTGGTGGTGGAGACCCTTCTCCTGTTACCGTCCCAGTTTGCAGGCAGCGCCAAGAATGGGGCGGAGCGATGATTTCCGTCCCTGCAGGGAATGATGATGGCAGCTTTGTCCCGGGTGGGAAGGTGCGGGAGAGACTCTGCTCACGGATCTCGGGGCAGTGCCGGTCCCGGTGCTCCAGCAGGATCCGTGCAGGTGCAGGTGCAGGTGTTCGGCAGTCCGGGCAGGGGGTTGCGGGGTCCCCCAGCCGAGGAAAGCAGCTCCCGGTGTCGCTGTGGCAGAGCGAGGGTTTCCAGCCGCCGCTCTCCCGGACAAGCAGAAGGGCAAGCTGCTCCCACTGTCCCTTTACCCGCCCCTGGTGTCGCGGTGTTCACTCGCCCTCCTTAAAGGGACAGGAGTGTTCCCTCCCCTATCGCCAGCCGTTTTAACATGTCAGTGGGAAAATATTCCAGACAGGGAGGACAGGAAAAAGAAAGA
>JAREIS010001124.1:0-28819 GCA_030060385.1 Muscicapa striata striata
TGCCTCTTTGTGAAACACACATGTAAAGACAAAAAGCCCCGGGACAGTTCTCTTTCCCTTCCAGCCTCTCACACAGTAACACCAGCCCAGGCCCCTCCACTTTGCCCGGGCCGGGCAGGGGCAGGCGGGCTCTGACTCAGAGCTCAGGAAGCTGCCGGGCCCCGTTTCCAGCCAGGGACCCCGATATCCAGGGAAAGGAAAGGCAAGGCCCGTTGCTCACATCCCTGCCCCCGGCACGGCCGCGGCTCGGCAGAACCCTGCCCTGCCCCGGCCCGGAGCGGCTCCGAACGGCCGGGCCCGCCCCGCTGCCCACGGGCCTGGGGGAAAAACAGCTGAGCCCCGTTCTGGCAAGGCCCCACAGCCTTGTCTGCTGGGCAGGGTGGAGGAAGAACCCCCGGCCCGCGGCTGGAATTGAGCGCAGCGGGCGCCGGAGAACAGCCATGAAACCAGAAACTCATCAGCGCTTCTCTGACTAAACCCTGCAGTCCTCACCCAGCCCCCAGCGTGGCCTGGAAAGACTCTTTATTGTAAATAACTCAACAGCCCCACCTGGAAAAAATCACAAAACCCTCTGCTGCCCGGGCAAGGTATTAACTCTTTCAATGCCCAGAATAAAACTTTACAGATACAGTATTCTCTCTCCTAAATAAATTTAAAAAAAAAAAAAAAAAAAAAAATAGTATTACACACAGAAACAATTTAAAAACACCGAAATCAAACAAAAAGAGATTTCAAATCCTAAATAAAGAAAGAAGCAAAGTTGTGAACTAAAATTTCTCTTTTTTTTTTAAGTATGGGGAGAAATCTCTTATTTCCCTATGACACATATAAATATTAGATAGAGAATACGATTGTTCTAACTGTAAATATAAACAAAAGCATTAATATTAAAGTAAGAAAATGTTAAAATCGCTGTAATCCCCTAAATTTAAAAAATAAAAAAGCCATGACTGTTCCCCCAAAAAAAGAAAAAGAAATTAACCTCTGTTCTCAAAAATAAAGTAAGTTGTTGCTTAATCTGATATAATCCTTGAAGTTTGCCCTATAAATTAATATAGTCCTTAGTAAAAGTTATGAGGAAAACTGTTAGTTTGAAAAAAGGGTTTTTAGATAGTAATCAGATTTCCATTCTCCCAGGTGGCTAATCCCTCTAATATGAAAACCAAACAAAAACTTTCCTGGGAAGAAATCTTCATAGGTTAATAAAAAAGTCTCCTCTTTACTTGAAATTTGTAAAAGTTATTTTAAAGGTAGTAAATTGGGTCTTTTTTTGTACATTTTTAGTATGAAAAAATAATGTAAAGTTTTATTCTAGGATTTTTTTTTCTTATAGTTTCTAGTAATAAAATTTCTCTTTATACCATTTAAAGTTAAACCTGTGTTTTGCCTTCCTCCTAATCCTATCTTGCAACAAAAAAAGTTCAAATTAATAAACCAGAACCACTACATCCAACCTCAGATATTCCTGGATTTTGATTTCCTGTTGCCCAAGGGTGTCTTCCGCAGCAAAGTGCTGATGGACTGGGGCAAAGACCAAGATTTTGGAGACAGTGAGATGGAAACCCCTCCAGACAAGGTTCTTCCACCCAAGCACGTGGATCCTCAGCTTGCATAAACATGGAAATGCTTTTCTTTTGGCCTTGATTTGCTTTTGATTTCTCTTCATCCCTTTAAAACATCCAACACTGGGGTAAAAATAAAGACACTGAACTGAGACAGGGGTGGGGACATGGTGGGACATGGCCAGTGACACGTGGGGACATGGCCACGGCCGGTGCCATGGGGGGAACTTGCAGGGGCTGTGGGGGATGCTGGGTTTGAGGGAGTTGAGGGTTCCTGGGAGGCACTTGGGGCTTGCTGAGGGCTTTGGGGACCCCAGGCCGAGCGGCTCCGGCTGCGCTGGGAGACCCTGGCGGAGGTTCTGGGGCAGCTGCTCAAGGACCCCCTGCCCTGGAGCCCCAGCCGGGCATTGGGCTCCTGGAAGGGAATGAACGTCCTTGTCCCCAGGAGGGAAATCCCAGCACCCCCAGGGTGTCAGGGGCAGCTGAGAGGCCACAAGAGGGAGGGGAAAGCCAGACAGAGCTGTCCAGCTCCAAAACCCCCAGAAATCAGGGGTTCTTCCCAGGAAAAAGCTTCCAGGTGGTGCCTGAGTTGAGGAAAACGTGCCTGGAACCCCCAAAACCAATCATGTGGGACGGGGGGGTAGACTGGGGGACAATGTGGAAGGGAGGGAAGAGTGGGGGGAACAAAGGGGACTGGGACCCCCAAATTGCATTGGGAGGGGTCCCACTCTGTAACTGCTGGACTGGCAGCCTCGTGGTGGAGGCAGAGCTGCAGACAGACAGGACACACTGCTCACCTTGTGTGCACAACAGTGACAGTTTATTCCTGGAGGCTCCCTTTTATTGGGGGTCCAAAACCCTCATGCCTGAGCATATCATTGCTTGAGGTCTTGGTGCTGCCCAGCTCCTTTGGCCAATCCCATGCCTGCAGCCCAGGTGGAATCCGACCGGGTTAAATCCACCCGGGGCGGGCCCATGGTACCGAGCCGGCTTTCCAAGGCAGCGCCTATTGCAAGCAGCTTGCACTGCAACAACTGCCCTTTGCTTTTTTATTAAAAGGGTAAAAATGCTCTGTGACACCCATCTGCGAGGGCACATTGCAAACAGGGTGGCAGAAGACAGCATACATCTAATTTGGGATGAGGCTTCTCACTGGAGCTGCAGCATTCATGCCTGAGGAGCTGTTGGGTGAGAACTATTAATCACAGGCTCAGAGTTTAGTAGTTACAACTGCTGTAATAAAACAGCCATGACTCGATTATCTTCATGCAGGAAAACCCAATTCTTTCTTCACACAGCTTATTTTTTACAGTTTTTACAGACCTCGTTTGTAACTGTTTGGTTAATAATTTTCTTGCCAATTACTCCATTGGTTAGTAAAAGATATTTTACTTGTCAATCAAATTTCTCTCTTCTTGGTTAGTTTATATATTTTGTTCACTGATTCTCATGAGACAGATTTCTTGTTTATTGCAGGTGCAAAGGGTTCTTTTATGAGAATAGCTTTTTGTGTTAATTGTTTTCATGCTTAAGATTGTTTTCACACGGGAACAAGCAAGTTACTTAGCTCACTCTTGTGGGGGTGTTATCTCATTAAGTTTATCACTGGTTATCTATGAGCTATGGGATAAGATACATAAAAGACCAATTACAATCAACAAAACTTAGCAAATTCTATCATGCCATTGACACAAGGTTTCACAGCATAAGAAAACAAAATAATAATGTCCAATGTCTCCTAAGGAAATGGAAATAAATTACCATTGTTTTAAAGTCCAAGTAGTCCATTAGCTGGAAATGTTGATCTTTGACACCAGTGAATGAGCTCTTGGATCCTGGAACAGGGAATAACTGAAGAAGGTTAGTAGGAACATTATACCATAATGATGACCTAAGGCTTTTGCTGGCAATTTACCTCTAAATTTCCAGACACAGCTATGACTTGGCAGTCTTACTTCTGTTTTTGTTCTGACCACGAAGGCTGCACGGTGATTAGCTTGTTTTTCTTCTCACTGAGCCTCATTTTCTTGGAGGCAATTGATGTTTGGCTGAATAAACAGGTGATTACTTTGAACATGTTGATGGTAAAAATACATGCATACCTTCTCCTTAAGTTAATGAATTAATTAGACTTTGTCATTGTACATTCAATTGAGGAGCCTTATATAAAATACTTCTAATTTTTTTTATAAATATTGCAATTTTAAAAAATATAATAATTTAAATATTTAGGAGCTAATTTCCCCTTCTTTGCTTTAAAAACAGCATGCATGACTCTTGCCAGGAACATGAAGGGAACATCAAAACAAAATAACGTACATAGTAAAACAAAAAACTTACAGCAATCGGGGATAATTCAGGTACAACAATCCCAAACATTTCCGATAAAAGACATAATTAATAACATGTGAAATTAAATGATTTATTAAATGATTAATTAAATTATTAATTAAATTATTAATTAAATGATTAATAAAACTAAAACATTGCACCATCATCCCAGTGTCTGCAACAGCTGATAAACCTCGAATCAGTGAAGAATTGGATAAGCATCTGTTGGGGGTTGGTTTTTCCTTCCCTCTCTGCCTCTGGTATTTTTTCCACATTGAAATGCTAAAAAGCACTGATGGTTGGGTACTAGCACTGCAGGTGGGGGCCTCCCTGTTTTTTTGGGAGTTTCTCTTGGAGGGTGGGGGAGGGTAGGGGAGGGAAAGGGGGAACACCGTGACATTAGAAACAGGTCAAGGAGGGTGGGGGCAGTTGCTGGCTCTCACTCATTTTTGGCTTTGGAGGAAAAAGGTCGTTGCTACCCACCCCCACCATCCCAAAGCCGGGAGCTGCCTCTCTGTTTTGGCCCCTCACCCCTGCTTGGATGCCCTCCCGCTTCAGCTTGCTGTTTGCCGAGTGTCCCGCCTCTCCTCCATCCCCTTCCCATCTGGGACACAGCCACCATCACCCCCAGCACCCCTGCAGCTGCGCAGGATCGTCGCATCTGCCCTGTCCACCGGGAATCTGCCAGAGCTCCCTGCACACTGTGACAGGAACTGCACCACAGGGGAAAAGTGCCTGAGGCCGAGAAGGACTGGAACTGGGTTACTGCTCTGTTTGCTGTTAATTCCATAGTGGTTGTTTTGTTTGCCTTGTTATACATACTAGTAAAGAACTGTTATTCCTATCCCCATATCTTTGCCTGAAAGCTGCTTAATTTCAAAATTATACTAATTCAGAGGGAAGGATTTACTTTCTCCATTTCGAGGGAAGGCCCTGCTTTCTCTAGAACACACCTGTCTTTTTTTCAAACCAGGAGAGATTTTGGTGCCCAACGGTGGCACCTGAGGGCATTGTGAGGAAAGGGTGAAAAGGAATAACAGTTCTTGAGGCACCTGAGTTTTTGTGTTCGGTGGCACCATGTGGTCCAGCTTACCCTGGTTCAGGTTGCACATGGTCACAGCTATGTCTCTCCCATTTGCAGCCCCTTATCCAAACATGGATCCTATAACTAAGGCTACTGTAGCTGTTATCCAGTTCATTTTGTGGGATGATAAGGTGAGGAATTCATGGATTTTTAATTTCCTCTGGAAGATGGGTACATGGATTCAGAGCTATCACACTCTATCTGTATGTTTTTGGGATTACTTTAGTAATGGTACTTACTGTGAGGAAGTGACAGGAGGGGCAATTTTCTCCCAACCCTTCACCCAGTTTTTTGGGTCCACCCCACCAGTTTTTGAAGGGTTCCAATCTCCTCTAAATGCTAATGATATCATACAGTGGCTGGTGTTGCTGATATGCCTGTTAACCTATTCTATTTCACATTCAGAGATAAGGGGATATTGGCTTGGATAACCCCTCTGATACCTACCCCAGAGACTAGGGATGCTGCCCCAGAGCCTGACCCTGCCCCACAGCCCACCTCAGAAAGGAACCACCCAGAGTGGGTGGGGGTTCTAGTGAAGGAGATAGGCCAGATACTGAAGGAGTGCCTTTCCCCAGCTGGTGAGAAACCCTCCCCCTGCCCTAGAAAGGGAGCGTCTGACTGTGCTGCAGTGGATTCCACAAACATTACATTTGGGCAGGTTCCAACTGAACTGCAAGGGCACTCACAGCCAGCAGCAGTTGCCCCAATGGAAACTAAAAATTTTTTGATGAAAATGAAGCACCTAGATAATAAGGATCAGCAAAGAGGGCAACCACAAACAGCAGGAGAACCAGAGGCTGAGATTGTCATTGAGTCCCTGTCTTAGGAAAACCTTTGTAATCTGCGAAAAGACATTGCACGACGGTGCAGTGAGGCTTTTACAACTTGGTTACTTTGGGTCTGGAACCTTATGGATACAGGTGTGCAACTGGATGTTATTGAGGCAAGAAATTTGGGACCTTTAACCCAGGACTCAGGTGTGGATCAGGTATTTGCAAGGGAGCCAGACCCCCTTTCCCTCTGGGAGTGGCTTTTAATGAGTGTGAGAGAGAGGTTTGTCCACAGAGAGAGAATGCAGGAGCACCACCATAGAATGTGCTGGAAGACCCTTGAGGAAGGGATCCAGCAGCTGAGAGAAGTGGCAGTATTGGAGGAACCCTTTGGGAGGGATGGTCAGCATGACAATGACCCTGACAAGGTCAGGTGCACAGGGCAGATGTTGTGGAATCTGGCAACCCTGGGGCCATCTCAATATACCACTTTTATTGCAAGAATTAATGCTGATAACAGCTGAGAGACAGTGGGTGCTGTCACCAATAATCTGAGGAACTATGAGAGTACGATCAATGGCCCGATGCAGGCTCATGTCTCTGCTGGGATTAAGAGCCTCCAAGAGGAGATGAGGGAGCAGATGAGGAGGAACAGTTCCCATATGGCACCTGTGAAAGTCACAGGCCCCAAAGTCAGAGCCCAATGTCCCCCAGCTAGGGAGAGAGGATGCACCCCACAGGCTGACCTGTGGTTCTGTCTGCATGACCATGGGGAAGACATGAGAAGGTGGGATGGGAAGCCCACTTCTGTCCTGGCAGCACGAGTGCACCAACTCAGGGAGTTCCACTAAAGTGAAGGAGCCTCAGCCTCCCATAACCAAGGTGCTGTGTATTACAGAAGGGAAGATGATCTGTCGAATCCCCTTGAAGGAACCTCTAGTATGTATGCCCAGGAAGGAAATAATAACCAGGGCTAGAGGGGCCCTGTATCTAGACAGGGAGAGGCACAGGAAAAACGATGTGGATCCAATGGCCTGGCTCATCAGAGCCATAGAAATAGAGGCATTAGTTGATACTGGTGTGCAGTGTACCCTAATGCCATTGGGACATGGTGGCAGAACCTGTTTCCACTGCTGGGATGACAGGGGAATTGTAGGAATTGACTCTGTTGGAAGCCAAAGTGAGCCTGACTGGCAAGGAGTGGCAGAAACATCCAACTGTGACTGGCCCAGAGGCTCCATGTATTTTGGGCAAAGACTTCCTTCGGAACAGCTACTACAAAGACCCAAAGGGACTCAGGTGGGCTTTTGGAATAGCTGCTGTAGAGGCAGAGGGCACTGAGCAGTTGAACACCTTGCCTGGACTGTCAGAAAATCCATCTGCAGTGGGACTCCTGAAAGTGACAGAGCAACAAGTACCAATGGCCACCTTGACAGTGCACCACTGGCAGTATCGGACGAATCAAGATGCCGTGATCCCCATCCACAAGATGATCCGTGAGCTGGAGAGCCAAGGGATGGTCAGTAAGGCCCACTCACCCTTCAACAGCCCCATCTGGCCTGTGCCAAGTCTGATGGAGAATGCATATTAGCAGGCAATTCTATTCTTCATGGCTATTTCCACCCCAGTGCTGCCCCACATGCTGCACCCTAAGGCAGTTGCCCACCACTGCTGGCACAAGGGAACTGGCTCAGGGAGCATTACAGTTCTAGAGAGGTTTGCACCTGGCACAGCCTCTCGTCCTGATGGCAGCAGTTTCCAGGGGACGTGGGTGAGAGCAGCAGTGGATGCACATAATAATGCCACTTGATCCTTGGTGCATTTGAAAAACTCTTGTTTGACATGTTAGATTTAAAAGGTCAGTATAAATCAAAGCTTTAGACATGACTATGAAATTTATTTAGAGAACAAACTCCCCTCCAAAGACAGCGGCGCACACCAGCACATCCGTGCTACACAGACACCCACCCACGCACAGTCTCCACCAATGCACACACGGCCACAAGCACAAGAGCTGTTGTACTCAGAGAGCTCGTGCACACTGATACGTGCAGTGTCATTAACACACAGAAATCTCCCTCCCAGTGCACAGGGGTTTGGGGCAGTTTTCCCATTTTGGAGGAAATCAAAGCCATGCACTGATGCTCCTAATTAGGGAGCAAAAATGAGGCTCCAGGGCTTCCCGCTGAGCCGGAGCCAGCGAACACACAGGGCTGGGAAAGGCGTTCCGGGAGCTGCGGAGAACTTTCTTTGTGTTTCCAGGCCAATCCCGCCTCGGGCCCGGGCCCGTTCCAGGGCTGTTCCTCATGTCCGGCTTTCCCCTCACACAGCCCGGGCGGCCCTGAGAGCGAGGGCCGAGGTTGCTGAGCCGTCTGCAGAGCCCGCCCCTCGCTGCCATTGGCTGATTCTGCCATCACTCCTGATTCTCGCGCGCTGACTGGGCAGAGCGGGGACTAGCCCCCCTACTTTACCCGGTTGCCGAAGGCGCCATATTCGTGGTCTTACCGGGCTCCTGCCGCTCCCGGTTCCGCACAGACGCTTCCGCAATGGCGCCTTTCCGCGCCGGGGTTGCTGTGATTGCGGCACGGTGCCTGGCCTTTTCCCTGTTTTGCCCAATCAGCGCACGAGATCGAGGAGTGACAGCAGAATCAGCCAATCGCAGCGAGGGGCGGGCTCTGCACTCGGCACGGTCTCCCCTTCCTTTTCCCCTATCTCTGCCATTTCTCACAAACCTCGCCTGAGGGGCGGTTGCGGCGCTGGGCCCGGCCCAGGTAGGAGCCCGAGGAACCGCTGCTGCCCTGAACCGCCGGGAGCTCGGGGTGAGCGGGAGCTGAGGGCGCTGGGAGTTGGGGATGAGCCCGAGGCGGAACCGGGACCTAGCTGCAGCTTCGGCATGAGCTCGAGCCGGGCAAGGGATGTTTGAGAGAGGCCGATACGTCTCTGTCACTTCCTCCTCACCCTGGGCAGGGAACAGAACACAGAATGAAAGGCTTGAGGGTTTGGAAAAGGGTGGGGACAGTTCAGGTACTGGTCAGGGGCACAGCATGCTTGACTTGAGGGAATTAGTTGAATTTATCATCAGACAAATCAGAGCACGACAGTGTTTTAAATGAGAAACAAAAAGTCTCCATATTCAGCGAAACTTAGATTGCTTTATTTAATATAGACGAAGCAATGCAGCGCTAGGTAACGTGAGGGGTCACTGCCCCCTCCACGCTCCATCGAATTCGGTTTGCAGTCTCTGTTATAGTACGGTCTCTTGTTGTCATCAATAATTTTTGGATTTTTGCTGTCACAATTTTGCCAGGCAAGCAGGGGTGGTTGAAATAAACATCTGTAAAGTGTCTGGGCGATAGTCAAGTCTCGTAGATAACCATCTGGTCTTGGTAGATAAAACCAGCAAAAGTCAGGAAGTCTGGTCTTTGTAGGCAGCATTGATCGAACAGAGGGAGGAATTCTGAGCTTGCAAAGTCTGTTGGACTATCAGACCATCGGAAAGTAATTTTGCAAATTGGTACTAGATACAACTTACTTAGAAAACATAATATTCATAACAGGGGGATTTAAAGCAGAATGATTTAATAATATATTTTCCTTTATCTAGTGTTTATGCTTCATTTCAGACCTAAGTATTCTGGTTTATACAAACCCCAATACTTCTATGATTAACATGAGTCTTTTATCAATTATCACAATTTCCCCACTTCTTTTTTTTTTATCTGATTGATACATGTTCGGGCTTCAAATTTTGTCAGTACTTTTTGTACTAGATTTAATTTATTCACTGTTATTAGTTTTGTTGTCAACTCAGGATTTATTGGTATTGTAGCACCTTGCATTTCTTGAACCACCGATTGGATTATTCAAATGAAGGGTGGAACAACGCAAGGGATGAACAGTAGTCCTAATAATGCACATTAACATAAAACTTAGGTTTTTTCACTATGCTCCCCCTAATAGGTTATTCCACTAATTATCATGAAGCATAGAGTTCCAGGTTTGTACAGGTACATGGGCTATTAATTTTATTTCTTCTGCAATTTTAGTAATTACTTCACCATTATTATCAATTTCTAAGCAGCATTCAGAATTATTGAACTTCCCACACACTTCTCCTTCTTCAGCTAATAGATACTCCTGGGCTAGGTGATTTTGATTTACTGCTGCTCTAGTTTGAATAAGTTGTTTAGCTATCAATTCCATTGCTCAGGCTGTTCAATTGGAGGTAATTTCTATTACGGCTTGTAGCCTGATAATTCTGTTTAGCATATAAACTGGAGTGCCATAGCCCCAGCTCCCATCTTGAGCCCAGGTCTGGTCCATGGTACTCGATAATTCGTTGTGGGGGCCATTCATCATCCTTCCAGATTTGTGTTCCCCCTATGGCTGGGCACCTTTTCTTTTGATTCAAAGTTTTATACAAGGGAATTCCTAACACTCTATTACCCTTTTCCTTTGGTAATGTAAAAAACGCAGGCTGGATAATCCCTAGAGTACATGTCCCTCTCCATCTTTCTGGCAGGGTATTATAAGCTGTTTTCCCACAGATCCAAAATATTTTGTCTGGGGCTTTCCAGTTTAGTTTAAGTGATTCAGGTTGTTGCTAATAAGTTCTTACACTTTTTACTTCTTTGTATGGGTTGGCTCTATTCCTATTATACCAGCATAATCCTGTAAAATTGTTCTTTATACAATTACCTTTACTTAACTTTCCCCAGTATCCTTTTGGAGCTTCGGGCCACCAAGACTGACTGCTTGTATTTGTAATCAGGATAGTCTTAGAGGGGGTGTGCCCCACATATTGGGTAAAGTTAGTTCCCTGAAATGTTATACATACCTCTCCTATTACCTCATGACTTAGAACTCCTCCTTTAGGTCTATTGACTCCCCTCTATATTTCCATTTGATTCCACTGCAGTAACTGCTCTGGGCCTAATCCCTCCCCCCTCCATGGCTGTAATCAATCATCTGCATTCCTCCACAGATCCAACAGTCAGTTAAGTTCAGTTCAGTAGTAATTTCTTTCATTAATTCCACAAATAAATTCTCTTCATGAGATGGGTAAGTCCCATTTGCCAAATTGTTGTTTCAGTTTCTCGTACAAGTTAAAACTTCCGTCATGATTTGTCGTTGTTCCTTTGAACGCTTTAGTTATATTCTTTATCAATTCCCCCTTTTAGTGATCTTGCACCTCCTCCCTGATCTGAATATCCTCACATACCTTCTTTTGTGAAGCCGAGGTATGCTTCTCCTACTGGGCAACTTTGGTATGCTGATGGAGCCCACCCTCCTTTTCTTTTTCCTGTAATAGTGCAAGTTTCTAAGTTGTGCCTGTTATAGCAGGCCAAATTGATACGTGTGTGGAAGGCAAGGGTGGATACCGTGCTCTACCATACCTAATTGTCTGCTAACACTTGGAACAAGCATCATAATTAGCAGTAAGATGACTTCCATGACTGATTTCATCCCTCTGCCTCTGTCAAGGTCTATGGGGTTGCTACCACTAGCTGAGGTTTGTTTAATCTTCTCAGCAGCAGGGAGTATGTCCTGGGGTCTCCCACTTTGTCTTTCTCTTTTGGTGGCGTTTCTTAATTTTGTTCCAGCTTTTAGCTTTGACATTCCAGTACGAGGTACAGCAGTAACAGCACCGTATACGCAACCCTTTCTTGCACCCTTTTGCCAATACCTCTGCTCTGGTTTTCTTCTTTCCTTTTGTTCTATTCTCAAATAACTCCCACCAGTTATGATTATCAATTTTGATTTTTCCTTGTGCTGATAGGGTACTAAGTACCTTAACAGTTTCCTTATGTTGGTTTCTTTTACATTGGACACATAATGGAATGGGAGATACCCACCATAGGAATGACACCACCACAACTCAGTACAATATGGACACCTTTTTTGATGAATGGGTTACAGTCACACCCAGGTTCGGGACAGGAGACTTTCAGTCCTGACTGGGAGAACTTTGAGACAAATTGGTCCAACATCAAATCCCTGAATTTTCACTGTGAGGTCTCCAGGCTCAGATGTCACTGCCCAACCTGCAGTAGGAGGGGTTACAGGACCTTTGACTCTGCTCACATGTGTCCATCCCTTTTCAGCTGTCCATACAGCTGTTTCAGTCGTTAACAGAACTAAATATGGTCCTTCCCATTTTGGATTCAGAGTTTCTTCTTTCCATACTTTAATTAACACATTGTCCTGGCTTAATCCTGTGTGTGGCCAATCCTAGAGGGACGGTTTGAGCTAAAATTCCTTTCTTCCTTATTTCTTGTAAGTTTTTGATGATTGTTATGTAATTCTGGAGGGAAGGGTCCTGAACTAAGGCAGGATGGAGGTGTGCTCATTTAGGGCAAGGCATACCATAGAGCATTTCATATGGTGAAATCCCTGTTTTCAAATTTGGCATTGTTCATATATTAGACAGGGCTAGTGGGAGGCACTTTGTCCATGGCATTTTAGTCTCAATCGTTAATTTTGACAGCTGTTGTTTTAAAGTTTGATTCATCCTTTCAACTCTCCCAGAACTCTGAGGGTGCCAGGGTGTGTGATACTCCCAGTTGATGCCTAGTGCTGAGGTCAGTCACTTAAGCACCTTTGATGCAAAGTGCGTCCCCTGGTCTGAATCTATTGGTTGGAACAGGCCATACCTTGGTATTACGTGTTCTATCAATATTTTGGCTGCCACTTGTGATGTGGCTCCAGCTGCAGGGTATGCCTCTACCCAGTGGGTTAATTGGTCTACTCTTACTAGTAAATATTTCCACCTTCCTATTTTTGGTAATTCTGTAAAATCTGTTTATATTCTTTCAAAGGGTCTGTAAGCAGTTTTCCATCCTCCTGATGGACCTTGTCGCATATTTTTAAAATTACTTTTCTGACAAGTTAAACAACTCTGGACGCTCTGCTTTGCAGTATCAAAAATATCAATGCATCCAAAAACTTTTAAAAATTGGTCTGCTAGTGCTTTGGTTCCCCAGTGAGTTTGTTGATGTAATTGTTCACCAATTTGTCTGGCCTGGGCTTATGGTAAAATTTCCCTGCTATCTGGTAAAACCCATTTATTCTCATGCTATTCTGCCTTTAATTTCCTTATGGCTTCTTTTTCCTGAGGAGTAAATAGCTTCTGTAATTCCTGGTTGGAGCTGGGATCAACTGTAGCACTTAATACAGAAACTGTTTTTTGCTTCAATGCTGCTTTTTTTGCTTCTTTGTCAGCCAGATTATTCCCTCCTGTATGATAGCTTGTTCCTTTTTGGTGCCCTCTTATGTGGACCACAGCAATTTCAGTGGGGCCCCTGAGAACCTCTAGTATTCTAATAATTAATTCTTGATGTATCAATCCCCATCCTTGAGTGTTAATTAACCTGCTTTTTTCCCAAATTTTTCTGTATGCCTAAGGCATACTTAGAATCTGTATATATGGTCCCTTTTTAACCCTTTAAGTGAGATAGTGCCCTGTAAAGAGTGAATTGTTCACAAGCCTGAGTGGACCATGTTGTGTTTAAGGGTCCAGATTCTACTAATTTTAATTCTTCTCCTCCTACTATGGCATGTCCCGATTTTGTTTTTCCTTCTACTACTCTGGTAGACCCGTCTATAAACAGTTTTGCTCCATCCTTAAATTCAACTTCCCCCAGGTCAGGTCTAATTTTTGTTTGTAACTCCATAATGTCCACACAATCATGTTCTAAATTTTCTCCTGGTTCCCCCTATAGGAATTGTGCAGGACTTTGAGCAGTTGTTGCTTTTAGCTCTCTGACTGGGGAAGTGATTAGAACAGCTTCATATTTTAATATTAGGGCATCAGTTAGCCATTTCTCGACTTTCTGATTCAGAATTCCCCTTACATTATGGGGGGTGTGTACCCCCAAAGGTGACTTTTTGGGCTTCTTCAGTTAAAAGTGCTGTGGCCACATGTGGGCCAGCCCCGACTGACAGGGTGCAGCAGTTTGGAATAATATCCCACTGGCCTTCAACTGCCTGCCCATTCCTGGGTAAGCACCCCATATGCTGTTTGATCAGAGGTGTTTACAAATAATTGGAATGGTCTCTCAAATCCAGGAGACTTAGTACAGGGGCTTGAATTAAAGCATGTTTGACCTTTTCAAAACTTTTATCATCCTCCTCTGTCCATTTTAGGCGATTAGTGATAAGTTTTTCATATAGCAATTTCACTTTCTCACTAAATGCCTCTATCCATGGACAAGAGTAACCCAGCAGTCCCAAAATTTTCCTCACTTCTTTTTTTGTCTTTGGAGGTCCCAGGCTTAGTATTCCAGAGATTCTATTAGGATCCAATTTTTTTTTTCCTTTACTTAGCCAATGTCCTAAATATTTTACTTCTGGTTTTGTGAATTGTAACTTAGCTTTGGATACCTTCAAACCCTGTTGTCCCAAAAAGTTTAAAAATTTTATAGTCCCATTTCTAGTAGATTTCTCGTCTTTTCCTGCTATTAATAGATTATCTACATATTGTAACAATTTCACCCCTTCTGGTGGCTCAAAAGACTGCATCAATTCTTCTAGGGCTTGCCGAAGAGGTTGGGGGATTCTGTAAAGCCCTGAGGCAATACTGTCTAATGCAATTGTTGTTTTCTGCCCTTATCAGGGTCTTCCCTGATTCAAAGGCAAAATAATCTCTACTACTTTTTGCTAATGGGGAT
Organism: Muscicapa striata striata; assembly: GCA_030060385.1. Lineage (NCBI taxonomy): Eukaryota > Metazoa > Chordata > Aves > Passeriformes > Muscicapidae > Muscicapa > Muscicapa striata. The sequence continues at coordinate 14,420 of JAREIS010001124.1, forward strand.
GCCCAGAAGGCATCTTTTAGATCTATTGCACTGTACCAAGTGTAGTCAGGGGACAGCTGATTTAAGGGAGTGTAAGGGTTTGCTACTACAGAAAATTTGGTAACAGTTTGTTGATTTATAGCCCTCAAATCTTGTACCAATCTGTAATTCCTGTCTGTCTTTTTGACAGGCAAAATAGGAGTATTGTGTGGGGACATATGTGGTTCTTTTTGCCTTGTTGCAAAAAGTTTTCTATGACAGGCTTAAGGCCCCATCTCCCTTCTAGTGATATTGGATATTGATGAACTTGGATAGGCAGATTGGATCAGTGATTTTCACTTTAGTAGTTTTATTTTTAACTTCCCTATTTCCCCCAGGGTATGCCACACTCAGGACATATTTGTTCCTCATCCTTTTGGGTTAAGGCATAAATTTTAAGTTGCCCTTGGGATACTTCAGTTTTCAAATTCAATGCTATTATTAAATCCCTCCCCAATAAATTATTTTCTGCCTCTGACAGATCATTTAATTCAATTTTGCTCTGGGTCTCAATTTACACATTTTAATAACAGGGACCCGAGATGGTTTACCTTTTGCTCCAACCATGAGTGCTAGGTTTACACCTTTTTGGTGGATGTTTAATTGTGGATTTTTCGGCTCCTGTATCTCCTAAAAATTCCACCTCCTCTCCCTGAGGACCGATTCTAAATTTTATCAAGGGCTCTTTAGATGGTAAGGTCCCCAATACATACAGCCCCTGACACCCCTATTCATCCTCCTGGAACATTTTCTTGTCCCATATCCTCTCTTTACAATTTTTCTTTAGATGACCTTTGTATAACTCCCTTGTATCCCAACATCTTAGTATTATTCCCAAAAGGGTGCCTGGTGGTATTTCTGGCAACCTACTTGTCTTATCTTTATTTCTTTGTGGATCACAGGAACTTGGACCCCTTCATGGGTCATTCAGACTTAAAACCTTTCTTTGTCCCATTTTTACCTCAAGGGACTGTCTTGAGGTGTTTGTGCTCCCCCTTGTGATCCGCCCAGGTCAGGATGGGAAGGAATTTTGCCTCTACCTGGGCTGGGATGGGAAAAGCAGCTTTCCCTCTTCCCTCTGTGACTTGTGTGTTGCTCTCCACTTTTCCCTGCCCGGGTCCCACCTCTGCCTGGGCTGGGATGGGAAAAGAACCCAGCTTCTCCCTGGGCTAGGATGGGAAAAGCAGCCTCCCCTCACTCCCTTTGTCCCTTCACTGGCCGGGTCCCTGGCGGGATACTGGAACCGCGGATAGAAGGGCTCTGCTCTCACTTCATGGCAAAATCCACGTCTCGTTCAGGCAAGCACACAGTCACCTCCACCAAACCAGACAATTACTTACAGCTTCCATGCTCCTGTCTGGGTCTTTGTGCACGAGAATTACAGGTGATTTTGCCGCGATCTTCTGAGGAGCTCTTTCCTTGCTCAGTCTATATCGTGAGGTCGTTGGGTCCGAGAACCACTGACAAACCAGGGCCACAGTAGGGGGGAGCCTCCCCAAAATCACAGTGCCTCTCAGGGCTCCAAGGACGTCCCAGGTTTTGGCACCAAATTGTTATAAATGCGAAACAAAAAGTCTCGATACTTAGCAAAATTTAGATTGCTTTATTTTATATAGATGGAGCAAGCAGCACTGGAGAACGTGGGGGGGTCACTGCCCACTCCACGCTCCATCAAACCTTGGTTTGCAGCCTCTTCCTATAGTATGGTCTCTTGTTGTAATCAGTCTTTTTTTGCTGTCATAATTTTGCCAGGTAAGCAGTGGTGGTTGAATAAACATCTGGGTGATTGTCTCATAGATAACCATCTGGTCGTGGTAGATAAAACCAGCAAAAATTGGGAAGTCTGGTCTTTGTAGATAGGCAGCATTGATCAAACAAAGGCAGGCAGTCTCATTTTGCAAAATCTATCGGACCATCGGAAAGTCTGATTTTGCAAACTGGTAGTAGATACAACTTATTTAGAAAACATAGTATTCATAACGGGGGGGATTTAAAACAGAATGATTTAATCATATATTTTCCTGTATCTAGTGTCTATGCTTCACTTCAGCCCTTAGTGTTCTGGTTTATACAAACCCCAACACTTTTATGGTTAACACAAATCTTTTATCAATTATCACACAAGTTAGCCAAATCTTAAGAAAAGATTTTTCCTCCATCTCTCCCTTCTTCCCAAGCTTAACTTTATCCCATATTCCCTCCCCCCTCCCCACCCAGAGGCACAGGGGATGGGTGTCACAGTCAGGTCATGTCTCAGCCGCCCCCTCAGGGACAGGAATCCTTGTCCTGCTTCAGCCCAGGGTCCCTCCCACGGGACACAGACCCTCAGGAACAGGCTGCTCCAGCAGGGATCTCCCACAGGCTCATAAGACCCGCCAGGAGCCACTTCCATGGCCCTGCAGGGGCTTCCACGGGCTCGAGGCATCTCTCAGGCACCCCCTTCTCCGGCCTGGGCTCCTGCCGGGACTGCAGGTGGGTCCCTGCTCCATCTGGGCCTCAGCTGCAGCTCCCGGCGCCTTCAGCTCCAGCTCAGGCTGAGCTCCCGGCGGTTCAGGGCAGCAGCGGCTCCTTCGGGCTCAGCCCGGGCCGGGGCCTGCCCGAGTCTGGAAGCGCAAACGGCCTGAGAGAGCCCGCCCCTCGCTGCGATTGGCTGATTCTGCCATCACTCCTTGTTCTCGTACCCTGATTGGGCAGAGCGGGGACAAGCCCGGCCCCGGGGCCAAAGGCGCCATTTTGGCACCGTCTGTGCGGGCCGGGGAGCGGCGGCAGCAGCCGGAGCCCAGTGAGGCGGCGGCGGAGCTCGGAGGCGGCCCCAGCGCAGGTGGGAGCCGCGCTCGGTTTTGCGGGGTCTCGGGGTTCGCTGCGGGCGGAGGGGGCGGCAGGGGGCTCTGGTGGGTTCGTTGTGCCGTGCCCGGCCCGTGTTCCCCCTGGGCTGAGGGCGCTGCGGGAGCGGCTGCCCGCGGTCTCCTTCCCGCTGGGGCTGGGCAGGAGCCGCTGCCGGAGCAGCGCTGGCTCGTCCCGGTTCCTGTGGGTAGCACAGAAGTGGCTGCGCTGTGCCCGGGGCTGTGCGGGAAAATTCACGTGGCCAGAGGTTTGTGTGCCCAAAGGAGACAGAGGAGTCCTGTAAAAATGACTTTATTGATGAACAAAGGCAGAGGCCATGCGGCTTTTGACATGCGGTCTCTAAAATGCAGCCCCCTTTTGATCCTCATTTTCCCGTCTGCATCTCCCTCTCCCTTTCCCCACTGGTGAGGTACTTGGAAGGTTCGGATTTCCCGATCCGCTTCCTGCATGTCCCTTTTAATATGCACCCCCGCTACGATATTAACGTTAATTATTTTACGCTGTCCTCTTCTCATTTCTTCAAGAATTGGCTGTACAATCTTTTAATTACCATTGGCTCAATCCTTTTTCCTGGGTCTTGGTTTTGGGATTATTCTCAGTGCCCTCACTCCCTGTCCTTTTGTAGCCGTTTCTGGATCAGGCCTGGCTGCCACCTGCATCCCCTTGCTCACCTGCTGAATGAGCTGCACTCAGTAAGGTGTCGTGCATGGGAAAATGATGAGAGTTGCTGCAGCACATCAGAGGAGGAACAGCATTGGTTTATGGTCATGGTCTGCCAGGGGAATCATGGAAGTGTTTCCAAATCCCATCCTCTGTACATTTGGACAGGAATATGAGTCCCGTTCTTATTTGCTTTGTTACCTGTTTCACCACTTTACGGTTATAATCGATTTGTAAATATCAGTTTAAGTAATTTCATTTTCCACAAATGTTACCTTCTTCCGTGGTGTGGTTGGGTTGGCAGGAAGTCAGGAGCTGAATTTGTCTGGTTGGTTATTATTTCGAGGACAGCTTGTAATCATGTAATTCAAATGATAAATGAGTACTTTTTACTTTTTCCCCCCCGCAGTTTTAATTTGCATTTCTAAATCTCCTCTCCTGGCTGCCTGAAACCAATGCTACAATTCCAGAGCAGCCATTGGATGACTCACATGTGGCCCCCTTCTAATATGCTTTTTACTTGATATTAGTGTTAATGAGTCAAGACATTACTTGATTCTTGCCAGGATGTGCAACAGAAATCATTTCATCCGTACATAGTCCGGGTGTGCAGAGAAAATCATTCCATGGCACGTGAGTTTTACCAGATTTTTTCCTAAGTTTCATACAATCTAAATCCATTGGTTAGATGTTGATTGCTTCCAAGTTGGGTAATTCTTACTATTTCCTTTCCTACTGGACTCGGATTTTTCTCTGATATTAATTAGGTCCCATTCTAGGATTTTCTTGTCAGCCTTTTCCAAATCAGGTGTCTCCAGCACTCTGGGAGAGTGGGTGTTCCTGATGTTTGCTAATGGTCCTTGATGTTCTGTTAATGGATGTTATCTTTGTATCTTTCGGGCTATTCCCAGTCTGTTGAGATGTTAAACTCGTGTCTGTTGACTGGTGATGCATCCCTTAAAAAACCCTGTAAAATTCCTTTCCCCAATTCAAAGGCAAACCAAGCCGGAGAAATGAAATGAGATTTCAAAAAATGTAAGGTTGCCGTATTTTCCAGCAATGGAATCCCAGCCAGCCCAGTGTGTGAGTGTAACTGAGAGCCAGAGTGGAATTGTGCCGCTGTGTTCCCCAGCAGCTGTGGCAGTGCAGGCACAGAAAGCAGCCAAGCTGCAGCAGTGGCAGCAAGGATTGGCCCCAGTGGCTGGAGATGCCCAAGGAGGGTGGCCAGGCAGAGGATTTGAGCAGAGGATGTGTGGGCAGGCCCAGGGGCTTCCCCCGCTGTGGAGCCCTGGCTGCTGCTGCGTTGCCTTCAGTGCAGGCTCAGTGGGGCCTCCCGTGCTGGTGCTGCAGGCGGGAAGTGCAAATGTGCGGGGCTGGAGAGCCCCTGAGCCCAGGGTGAGGGGTCCCCCCGTGCTGAGCTGTGCTGGGGCTGTTTCTGTGCTCAGGGACACTTGGGATGGGCCACGGCACTTGGCCACCAGTGGGACTTCTGTGCACTCCTCAGGCAGAGTGTAAGTCTTGGTCTAATTCCCTTTCCTTAATCAGAGCGTGTCTTGGAACTCTTTTCCCTTCTCCTGCCCTTGCAGACCCATCCATAAACACATTTTGTCCCTCAGGCCAGGAAATGTCTCATCAATCTCTCCTGTGCTGGCTCTGGAGCTCTGTCCCTTGAATGCAGCCATGGGTTTGTTGCCAGCCCCTGTGCAGGCTGTTCAAACAGGAGGCTGGGTTAAACCCTTCCCCTGTCCTCAATTCTAAATCCTCCTGTGCCACTGAACAAGTTTAATTCTGTAATCACTGAGCACTGCTCATCCATGTAGAGGCTCTTTTGGTTATCAGAGCTTTAACTTGGTGCCAGACTTGAACAACAGGAGATCCTCCTGTCTTCAGTTTTTGGGTCTCAGGTCCCATTGAAGCTGTGGCTGCACAATTCTGCAGAGAGTGAGGCCACTCTGGCCACTGGGTTAAACATTTTAGCGCAAGAATTCTTTTGGCATGGCCCTGTGTAACATCCACTTTTTAAAAAATGAGTTACACATTCCCAGTAAATATTTCAAGGTTTAATAAAAGACAGTGAAGACCAACAATGAATCAAAAGGTTCTAACAGCGGGGTGCTGCATTTCTTCTATGCATCAATCTGTTACATATTCATAGATCTTCATACATTATTCAAAGTCATTTCTCCCCAGCCTGTAAATCGAAATTTTTTCATTCTCTGGGGGTCAGGTGTCCCATAATTCAAGAATCTGAAGAAGTTCTTGCTTATCTTTTCTACCATTCTCTGAGTTAGTTCCACGAACAAAAGCTTTTTACATCACCATGTTGTAGTCCAAGAAAAATATATTTATCACCCTACTATTTTTAAGTTTTGTTAATAGCAAAACTAAATAGACTATATACATAGAGCCAAGTTTTCCAATATTGTGCATATAACATTCATTTTAATATTTCCCAAAAGTCAGTAATATAATATGTACTATAACACACATAAAATTCAAATTTCTTTTCAAAGTCTGCAAGAGCCATGGCTGGGGCAACAATCATTTTGGCTTTATTTAATTTTCTGAAGTTTTGCTATGTCTTGTGTCCATACCACCGTATTGAGGCTATTTCGGTTTAAAAAGTCATACAATGTTCTGGCTAGAATCCTCAATCTCGGTTCTGCAATTTCCTATTAATCTTCAGAATCGCCCCAGCTCCATTTTAGTGCTGGGTAACATTACTTCTGAGATTCTCTGGTCCTTCTCTGGGTTGATATACCACAAAATTCAGTCAAAATATGTCCCAAATACTTAACCTTTTTATCTAACATTTGTGCTTTTTTTTTTTCCAAATACTCAAAGATTCTTTTTAGCCTGAACATTCGTCCATTCCACAGAGGCTTCTACCACTTCTTGTCCTCCTGATTGGAGCAAGTCACCCACATCCTGCATTAACCCAATCCCTGGGGTGGGGTAAATTCTTGTGATATTTTCTGCAAGGCTTGCCCCAATAAGGCTGGTGCTTCCGTGCATCCCTGCAGAAGGACCATCCATGTCTTTACCATTTTCCCTTCTGCCTCTTGTTCCCACTCCAAGGCAAAATACAGTTTAGCATCCTGTGTGAGTGGGCATCCCCAGAAAGCATCTTTGACATCAGGTACTGAATGGTGTCAGTGTGAGGAGGGAATTTGGTTCAAGATGGTGTAAGGATCTGAGACTGTGGTGTGCCTGGGTTTAATAATCTCATTTATTATTCTTAGGTCCTGCACCATTCTATGGATTCCATCTGATTTCGTGACTGGCAGGATAGGAGCATTATGGGGAGAGATCCCTGGCTCCAAAAGCCCTGCCTTTAGCAGGGACTCAATAGTAGGCTGTGAGCCCTTCCTTCCCTCCCTTGGCATAGGTTATTGCTTTTAGACACCACTTGTCCTGGTTGCTTCAAAGTCCTTTGGAGAGGCTCCATTTCTAATTTTCCCTATTTTCCTGGAGCTTCCCACACTTCTGGGTTCACTTCAGCACAGGCCTTGCAGACATCTGCCAGTAAATGGCACAACTCTGTACAACCTTTACAGTATTGATTTGTATTCCTAAATTAGGCTTGAAATCTCTTCTCAGTAAATGACAATCAGAATTAGGAAGAAATAAAAGCTCATTTATTTCAAGCCCATCCCCCACATCTTCTAACATTGGTGGAATAAAACACACCAGCTCATCTTTCCCACTTATCCCCTGAATACTGCTGTCTAAATCCCTTCTGGATTTCCCTTATTTCCCCCTGGGTGTCCATGTCCTTGATTACCTCTGGGAGAATGTGCAAACTCCCTCAACATGCTCCCAAGGGACCCTTCAGAGATATTTTGGGATCATCATCCCTTTTGCTGGGAGCCCTTCCTGGCTTTCCCTTTCTCCCCTCCATGGGTGCCCTGCCATGTTTAGTCCCCGAAGATCCCACTGCACTCACTGATGAGATTTTCAGAGCTCTCTGGCTGCCGACTCTTCCCAGCCCCCCTGATGTGTCCCTCGTCTGTCTCCTGGTCACTCTCGGGTCCCCAATCCATGCCCGGTGCCGCCGCCCCCCAAGGGAGCCGATCACCCAAACTGGGTGAGGCACCTTCAGCTCCACTCGCTGCCCCGCCCGGACGGGGAAGGAATTCCAGCCGGGCCCCAAGGTGTGTGGGAAACTTCACATCACCAGAGGTTTCTGTGCACAGAGAAGAAAGAAGACTCCTGTAAAAGTAATTTCATTCACAGAAGAAGGGGCAGAGGCCATGGGCCATTTGCCATGGGGTCTCTGCAGTTGCCAAGGCCGGGCCCCCCCGCGCTGCCGTGGCGGGAGCGGCTGCAGTGGGGACCGAGTGCGGGCGGGAGCGGCCGAGAGCCCAGCGCTGCCCCAGCCCGAGCTGCCCCAGCTCCATCCCTGCCCCTGCGCTGGGATGCTGTGGGTTTGGGGGGAAGAGGGAGCCGGCAGGGGGTGCTGGGCCTGGGGGCAGCAGGAGAAGGGAAGGGGAAGCAGGGCTGGAGAACAAAATGGTCAAATGATGCATGTGGGAGGAGAAGTTGGGGTTGTGCAGGAGGAGGAGGAATAGTAGGAGGAAGACGAGTGTGAGGAAGAGGACGGACACAGGAGGATCAGAAATGGGAAGCAGCACAAGGTTGCCCCCCTCCCTGTATATGCAGCCTCCTCCCCAGGTCCAGCAGTCTTGTCCCTCTCAGGTGTAGCAAGTGACCGGAGAGAGAGGGATACACAATTTTCGCAGGGGTGAATCTTGGTGTTTCTGAGCTTGTTTGGGCTAAATGTTCATGCTTTGGTTTTTTATGGGGCCTGAATCTTTATATTTTGCAGGAGGTTTTGGCTGAATCTTGCTGTTGGGGAGATTTTGATCTCTCTCTTGATGTTTGGATGATTTTTGGGCTGAATCTTGGTGTTTGGGAGGTTCATACAGACACAAGATGCACAATGAATTCCTGAGATGAACTTGGGCAAGGAGGAACCCCCTAGTCAAAAGCGTTTTTTTCTTTTTGTTTTTTTCCCAAACCAGGATTTTTCATTTCTGAGGCGTGGGCAGATGGAGGAGGAGGAAAAGCCCCAGAGATCCCTCAGGAGGAGGGGCTGCAAACCCAGCCCAGGGAGCTGCGAGGAGGAAAGACCCTCCCTGAGCCGGGAAGGCGGCCGGAGATGCAGGCAGAGCTCAGAGCTGGTGGAGAAGCCTCATGGAGGGGAGAAGCCCCACAAGTGCCTGGAATGTGAGAAGGGTTTTAGCTACAGCTCTGACCTGATCCGGCACCAGAGGATCCACACTGGGGAGAAGCCCTATGAGTGTGGGAAATGTGGGAAGAGCTTCAGTGAGATCTCCACTCTGATGCGGCACCAGGTGACCCACACAGGGGAACGGCCCTACACCTGCTTGGAATGTGGGAAGAGCTTTGGGCGGCGCTGTAACCTGAGAAGACACCAGCGCATCCACACTGGGGAGAGGCCCTACCAGTGTCCTGTGTGTGATAAGAGTTTTCAGACCAGCTCCAGTCGCCTCCTACATGAGCGGATTCACACAGAGGAGAGGCCCTTCCGCTGCCACGACTGCGGGAAGGGATTCAAGCAAAACTCCCACCTGACCAGACACCGGCGCATCCACACTGGGGAGAGGCCCTACGAGTGTCCTGAGTGTGGGAAGAGCTTCTCCACGAGCTCTAACTTGACCCAGCACCAACGAAGGCTCCACTAAGGGAAGCCCTGTGAGTGCCCCAAGTGTGGGAAGAGCTTCGTGCTCTGCTCCAGCTCCATCCCCCATGGGAAACTCGGTGTTGGATGATCCCCAGTGACCCCTGTTGGGCAGAGTCCTGGTGATCCGTGGTCCTGGTGATCTGTGTTGGGAAGACACCTGGCTGGGGGGCTCTGCATCATGCTGTCTCCCTGCAGGCACCTGGATGAACGCAGGGGCAGGAACGTCTATTGGGATGCAAAGCAACATTTGGATGCAAAGCAACATTTAGATTAGATTTGGTGACATTCAACCCCAGAAAGTATTCTGTATTCAATCCTAACTTCTGGTGGCATCCAGGAATGCTGAATGGTCTTGGAGGTCTTTTCCCATGTGGTGGTTTGTAAAGATTTCCTCAAATTTTTTACCTGCCGAGACCTGGGCAGACTCCCTTTTGTCTGACAAGAGCTCATCAGTGTTGGATTTTTAATATGGACACATGTTACAGCAATAAGCAAGTTCATGCCTCTTTGTGAAACACACACGTAAAGACAAAAAGCCCTGGGACAGTTCTCTTCCCTTCCAGCCTCTCACACAGTAACACCAGCCCAGGCCCTCCACTTTGCCCGGGCCGGGCAGGGGCAGGCGGGCTCTGACTCAGAGCTCAGGAAGCTGCCGGGCCCCGTTTCCAGCCAGGGACCCCGATATCCAGGGAAAGGAAAGGCAAGGCCCGTTGCTCACATCCCTGCCCCCCGGCACGGCCGCGGCTCGGCAGAACCCTGCCCTGCCCCGGCCCGGAGCGGCTCCGAACGGCCGGGCCCGCCCCGCTGCCCACGGGCCTGGGGGAAAAACAGCTGAGCCCCGTTCTGGCAAGGCCCCACAGCCTTGTCTGCTGGGCAGGGTGGAGGAAGAACCCCCGGCCCGCGGCTGGAATTGAGCGCAGCGGGCGCCGGAGAACAGCCATGAAACCAGAAACTCATCAGCGCTTCTCTGACTAAACCCTGCAGTCCTCACCCTGCCCCCAGCGTGGCCTGGAAAGACTCTTTATTGTAAATAACTCAACAGCCCCACCTGGAAAAAATCACAAAACCCTCTGCTGCCCGGGCAAAGTATTAACTCTTTCAATGCCCAGAATAAACCTTTACAGGGACTTTATTCTCTCTCCTAAATAAATTTAAAACATCAGCAACAACAACAAATAGTAATACACACAGAAACAATATAAAAACACTTAAATCAAGCAAAAAGAAAACTCAAATCCTAAATAAAGAAAGGGGAAAAGTCATCAACCAGAATTTCTCTTTTTTTAAACTATGGAGAAAAATGTCTTGTTTTCTCTATAACACATAAAAATTATGAAGTGAATATGACTGTTCTAACTATATTTATAACTAAATATAAACAAAAGCTTTAATATTAAAGTAAGCAAATATTAAAATTGCTTTAATCCCCTAAATTAAAATAATAAAACAACCACTGTGGTTCCCCCTTCCCCCCCCAAAAAAAGGAAAAAACTCTCTGTTCTCAAAAATAAAGTAAGTTTTTTTTTAAATTGTTACAATCCTCAAAGTGTGCCCCATACATTAAGATAGTCGTCAGCAGAAGTTATGAGAAAAACTGTTAGTCTGAAAAAAGGGTTTTTAGATAATAATCAGGTTTTTGTTCTCCTGGACGGCTAATCACAGTAAGATCAAAACCAAAAGAAAATATTCTTGTGAAGATATCTTCATAGGCTGAAAAAAAGTCTCCTCTTTCTAGTAAATTAGTAATAGGTATTTGAAAGATGGTAAACCTACTGAGTTGTTTTTTGTATGTTTTTAGTATTAAAAATAAAGTCGTCTAAAGATTTATTCTCATTTTTTTTTCCTTATAGTTTCTAGTAATAAAATTCCTCTTTATACCATTTAAAGTTAAACCTGTTTTTTGTCTTCTTCCTGATCCTATCTCACAAAAATATATTGTAAATTAATAAACCAAAACCACTACATCCAACCTCAGTGATTCCAGGATTTTGATTTCCTATTGCCCAAGGGTGTCTTCCGCAGCCAAATGCTGATGAACTGGGGGAAAGACCAAGATTTCGGAGACAGTGGAGAAGAAACCCCTCCGAAAAATATTCTTCCCTCCCACCCGAGCACATGGATCCTCAGCTCGCACAGACATGGAAATGCTTTTCTTTTGGCCTTCATTTGCTTTGCTTTTGATTTCTTTTCATCACTTTAAAACTTCCAACACTGGGGTAAAAATAAAGACACTGAACTAAGACATGGGTGGGGACAGAGACATGGCAGGACACAGACATGGAGAGTGACATGGAGACAAATGGACATGGAGGGGGACGTGGCCATTCATGGGGACATGGAGGGACATGTGCATGGATGGAGATGTGGGGGACAATGACAGGGATGGAAACATGGTGGGGACACAGCCATGGGTGAGGACATGGTGGGACATGGCCAGTGACACGTGGGGACATGGCCACGGCCGGTGCCATGGGGGAACTTGCAGGGGCTGTGGGGGATGCTGGGTTTGAGGGAGTTGAGGGTTCCTGGGAGGCACTTGGGGCTTGCTGAGGGCTTTGGGGACCCCAGGCCGAGCGGCTCCGGCTGCGCTGGGAGACCCTGGCGGAGGTTCTGGGGCAGCTGCTCAAGGAGCCCCTGCCCTGGAGCCCCAGCCGGGCATTGGGCTCCTGGAAGGGAATGAACGTCCTTGTCCCCAGGAGGGAAATCCCAGCACCCCCAGGGTGTCAGGGGCAGCTGAGAGGCCACAACAGGGACAGGAAAGCCAAACAGGACTATTCCCCTTCCACAAAAATCCCCAACCTCAGTCATTCCTCCCAGAAAAAAAGTGGCAAAGAGGTGCCTGAATTGTGAGACAGGGGGTATGGGACCTTTAGAGTAAGAAAGGGCCTGGGGACCCCAAAACCAAGCGTGTGGAATGGAGATGGTGGATTTGGGGCAGTGAGGAAGTGGTGGAAGAACATGGGAAAATAGGAGCTGGGACACCCAAAGAGTGGGAAGGGGGTGGCACCCCCAGATTGCATTGGTAGGGGTCCTGCTCCTCCTCCTTTCTATTCCTGCCTCCTCTTCCTATTCTTTCTGGCCCTTCTCCTGCTTCTTCCTCAGTCCTCCTCCTCCTCCATCCCTTCTCCTCATCCCCCTGGGCCCATCGCCCACCCTTGGCCCCCCTGTTTTCTCAACACCATCGCATCCAACAGGAGGAGCCGGGGCAGGGCGGGCTGGTGCAGTGCTGGGCTCTTGGCCCGGCCTGGGCACCCTCTATGTGCTCCCTCCCCAGTTTCCCCTTGCGGCTTAAGGGGGTTTTCAGCACCTTTAGGGTGTGCACGGTGCAGTGTTGGGGTTCAGGTTCCTTCCAAGGCCCCAGGAGCTGTGTTAATGCCCGGCACTGCCCAGGAGGGACTGATGGGAGGGGAGTTCATAAGGAACCCCCGCAGCCCTCACTGTGCATGGGAAGGGAAGGTTTTTTAATGCCTGGGATTGATTTTCAGGGGTTTCTGTGTAGAGGACTAGATTGTGAGAAATTAGGAATGGGGCTGCAGCCGAGCCTTATCCTTAATAGGGTGGAGCTGTGTAAGACAGGTGAACATCATTAGAGGAAAAGGAGCATGGAATGCTGATTCAGAAATCAGCAAAATCAGAAAAGAGTAAAAGGGCTCACAGGTATTATATATACAGGAAAAGGGTATAAAAGGTTGCACTGGGAAGTAATAAAGTGCTGATACTTGAAATTATTCCTGGTGTCAGTTGTTTGTCCTCTGTCGTTTCTGGGCTCCGAGGGACTGAAGTGGTGGCAGCAGGAGCTGTGGGGCCCAGCCATTGAGTGCAACCGGGGCTGAAAATTTTGTTGTTGGGAAGGATGAATCTGAAAATCTCACAAATATAAATGCTCAGATTCTGGGAATATAGAATCCACGGACATGATAGAAATGAAAGCCACCTTCGATATTCCAAACCATAGTTACTAAATAGCCACCAGACAATGGAGTGGCCAGCTAAGGTCAATCACTCAACTGATTAAACAATGCATTCTCTCAGGGTGGGCCCGAGATTCTGAGTCATCCCCCCAGGGTACAGAAACTAGTTTTTCCAGTTTGAAAGGCAACTCACTATGCTAATACCAATGCTCCTATAGGTTCTATGCAAATGTTGTAGAATTTGTATTTTGTATCTCATTGGTTTTCGGGAATTAGAATATTCATGGTAGAAGAAGATTTATTGTATTGTAGACAGGAAATCAGCCTCTTCTTCTCTCTCTCTTTTTTGCTCTTACTCTTACTTTCTCTCTCTCTCTGCTTTCCCCTCTTCCTCCTCTCTCCCTCCTCACGCTTCCCCCACGCTTTCTCTCCTCCCACGCTTTTCTCTCCTGCCACGCTTCTCTCTTTCTCTCCCCTCTTACCGCATTGCTTTAACTTGCCGTTTTACTCTGAGCTGCAAAAGAGCAATCCTTTGTAAAACCCTGTGTTTCGAACGCTTAATAAATGCTACAGTAACTTTTAGCTTATACAGGTTTAATGAGTTGTGTCCCTGCTCGCAGTCTATCCGATACAAAGAATCCGCGTACCCACATTTTGTGGTGGCCCCAGCACGGTGCCTAAAGGCTGAGTGGAGCTGGTTGGGAACACCCAGCTCATCTCAGCCACTCAAAGCCGCTTCCCCGGCTCCGGCTGCTGCCACCGCTCGGCCCCGCCGCGGTCCCACAGAGTCACCGCCTCGTCTCGCAGCTCGAGGGGTTCTTGTATTTTATGCTATTCTCTATGTTTAATTCTATTCACACCTCCCACCCGCCTTCTGGCGCTGCCCTTCTGGCCATACCCGACCTTGACCATCCTGCGATGTGGCTCTTCAGTGACACCAGGTGCCAGGGAGCCCTGGTGCAACTTTTATTTTATTTTACTCTATTCTCTGTATTTTATTCTATTCACCACACGCCATTGCTTTCTTGCACCTCCTTCTCAGACGTGGGCAAAAGACATGCCCTTGCTTCAGATCTTTGCATTTTAGTTCCCTCCTTTCGTCTCACCTTGCCCGCCCCATGGAGTGAGTCTACACGGACCAGGACAGCACAACCTCAGGGCGGCCCAACAGGGCCCCCGCCGCCGCCGCTCCCGAGGCCTCCCCGCTGCTCCCAGGGATCGACACCGCAGGCGGCCCCAGCCCTCCATCTTCTTCCTTTC